>PVIY010005689.1:0-92659 GCA_004026745.1 Myrmecophaga tridactyla | reverse complement strand
AGTGAAGGCATTAATGAGAGGGAAATTTATAGCTCTAGCTGCTTATATCAAAAAAGAACTAGAAGAAGAAGAGGAAGCTAAACCTAGAGTAGCAGAAAGAAGAGGAAGCTAAACCTAGAGTAGCAGAAGGAAGGAAATAACAAAGATTAACGCAGAGATAAATGAAATAGAAAACAAAAAAAAAAAACAATCGCAAGAATCAACAAAAACCAAAAGCTGATTCTTTGAATAGATCAACGAAACCAACAAACCTTTAGCTGGATTGACAAAGAAGAAAAGAGAAAGGATGCACATAAAAATCAAAATGAAAAGGACATTAATATTGACCCTATTGAAATAAAAAGGATTATAAGAGGATGCTATGAACAACTGTATGCCAATAAATTAGATAACCTAGATAAAATGGACAAATTATTAGGAGCATACAAACTACCTGCTTTGACTCAAGAAGAAATAGAAGATCTCAACAAATCAATTATTAATAAAGAGATTGACTCAGTAATCAAAAACCTCCCTACTAAAAAAAGCCCGAGATCAGATGGCTTCACAGAAGAATTTTTCCAAACATTCCAAGAAAACAACTCCAGTTCTGTTCAAACTCTTCCAAAAAATTGGAACACCCTCCAACTCATTCTACAAGACCAACATCGCCCACATAACCAAAGCTGGATAAAGATTTCACAAGAAAAGAAAACTAAAGACCAATATCTCTTATAAATATAACTGCAAAAATCCTCAACAAAATACTAGCAGACTGAATCCAACAGTTTATTAAAAGAATTATATACTATGATCAAGTGAGATTTAACCCTGGAGTGCACGTTTGGTTCAACATAAGAAAATCAATTAATGTAATGTATCATTATGGAATGAAGGGGGAAAACCATGTGGTCATCTCAATTGATGCAGAAAAAGCATCCCTGAAGAGCTTGAAAAAGAAGAATTTTTGGAAGACTCACACTTGCTGATCGTAAAACTTATTACAGAGCCACAGTAATCAAAACAGCATGGTACTGACACAAGGGTAGACATATAGACCAATGGAACAGAATTGAAATCTCAGATATTAATGCTCATATTTGTGGGCAACTGATTTCTAGCACAGGGGCAAAAACCACTCAATTGAGAAAGAATTGTCTTTTCAAGAAGTGATGCTGGAAAACTGGATCTCAATTTGCAAGAAAGGAAGGAAGGAAGGGAAGGAGGGAGGAAGGAAGAAAGAGATGACCTCTATTTCACACCATATACAAAAATAAACTCAAAATGGATCAAAGGCCTAAATAGCTAGAACTATCAAAATCCTAGAAGAAAACATACGGAAGCATCTTCAGGATCTTTTGTCCAGCAGGCCCTAAGAAAAGAAAAAGTAAACAAATGGGACCTCATCAAATTAAAAAAATTTTATTCCTCAGAGGACTTGATCACTAAAGTAAAATTACAGCCTACACAGTGATAAAATATTTGGAAACCACATACCCCCCAATAAGGGTTGAATATCCAAAATATATGAAGAAATCCTTTAACATAAAAAGACAAACAACCCAATTAAAATGTGGGCAGAAGACATGAACAGACATCTCTCCAAAGAAGATACACAAATGGTCAAAAAGCACAGGAAAAGATGCTCAATATCATTAGCCCTCAAGGAAATGCAAATCTATTAGAATGGCTGTTATTAAGGAAAAAAAACCAGAAAATAACAATTGGTGGAGAGATGCAGATATACAGGAGCACTCATTCATTGCTGGTGGCAATGTAAAATGGTGCACCTGCTGTGGAAGGTGGTTTGGAGGTCCTCAGAAAGCTAAGTATTGGACTACCATACGACCTGTCAATCCCACTTCTAGGTATCTACCCCAGAGAATTGAAAGCAGGAACTTGAACAGACATTTGCACAATGAAGTTCATAGCAGCGTTATTCACAATTGTGAGAAATGGAAGTAACCCTGTGTCCATCAACTGATGAAAGCACAAATAAAATGTGGTCTATCCATACAATGGAATATTATTCAGCCATTAAAAAGGAACGAAGCCCTGGTGCCTGCAACAACATGAATGAACCTTAAAGACATCATGTTGCGTGAAATAAGCCAGACGCAAAAGGACAAATATTTTAAGATTTCACTGATAGGAAATAATTAGAATCAGCAAACTCATAGTCAGAAACTAGAATCAAGGTTACTGGAGTCCAAGGTGGGGGTAGGGAATGGGGAGTTAATTGATGAAGAGTTTCTGTTTGGGGTGATAGAAATGTTTTGGTAATATATAGTGGTGATGGTAACACAATGTTGTCAAGGTAATTAACAGGACTGAAATAAATATCTGGAATGTTGTTAAAAGGGGAAGTTTTAGGTGATATATATGTTGCTAGGGCAAAAATTAAAAAAAGAAACAACCAAAGGACTGTACAACGCAAACCGTGAATACTAATGTAAACTATGGATTGTAGCTCATAGTACTTTATAATAATAGTCTCTCATCAATTGTAAAAAAAAAAATACCACACAAATGCAAAATGTTAAAAATGGGGGTGATGTATGGGAACTCTATATTTTGTGCATTATCTCTTATAAAAAAAAAAGAGGAAAAGATTTGGGAGGTGAGACCTTCAAGGAGGGATGGGAGTTAAGTTTCAAGGGTCAGAGTTTCAGAGGATAAAGATAGAAACTCATTAGGGACACTAATCATTAGGGACACCGTCATCTGCCAGGGTCTGTTTCCTTATCTGTAAATGGGAATGAACGTAATTATACATGTCATCTGGGTTACTATGAGTTTGAAATGAGAAAAATAAGTGAAAATGCTATTGATGTGGACTGCCTGGGTTTGACCACCTCTTCTGCTTCTTATTAAATACGTGACTTTGAGCAAGTTACTGAACTTTTTTGCCCTTCACTTCTCACTTCTGTAAAATGGGGATAATAATTATACCTCCTTCTTCATAGGATTGTTGTGAGCTTTAAATGAGCTAATTTTTGTAAATGCATAGTACAAACCATGCCAATTAGTAAATACAGTACGTGTTAGCTATTATTATTATCATTATTATTATTACTACTACTGCTAATATGCAAGTGATAATGAATGTATTGAACAATATATACCACTTCTTGTCCCCCAAATTCTTCAAGTCAGGCAAAAGTACATACAGTACTGAGAGGTGAATAGAATTAGAGGTAAGTGAGAAGGATAGTTATTTCTTTAATGCTGTGCTCCTGTCTCCTTCCAGCAACTTCCTCCTGTTTCTAACTTTGCTTGCTGCCAGCTTGGTTCTGCCCCTGCCATCTTCAGCTTGGATCAGCTTGCTGTAACTCCAGGCTCCTTCCTCCAGCCGGAGAGAATCTCTTTTTCTGTTTGGCCCTGTCTCCTCCACTCTGTTCTTCGCCAGGTGGGAGACCAGAGTGTGGTTCACAAGGAAGGGAAGAGAGAGCCCTGGAGCTCTAAGTGCAGGGAATGCAGACCTGGGGAGAAGGTCTCTGTAAGGAAGGAGAGGCTGCAGGGTGTTTGGAGGCCAAAGAGAAGTTGCTGGCAGAGATGGAGAGATGGAAGATGCTGACAAGAAGGGATAACTGATGAAGTGAGTGCCTGGAGCAGGCAGGAGGAGATGGGTTCAAGAACACAGGTCTTTTCAAACAAAGTTGGCTGGGTTTTTTAAACAGTTTTCATCAATCAAGTGAAATGAACCTGTCTACCTTAGCAGCCTCGTGTGACCAAAATACGTCTCAGGGTATGCCTCTTTGCCCCCAACTCAAATCAAAACTGGGAAGTCTGTCAAATGTGTCTTCTCTATCCACAGCCCCCTTTATCCCCTGCCATCCTGGTGGGGCCATCTTTCCTCCCTTCACTGAGTCCCGAGGCTCCTGTGTTCTCACCTGACGTGCTTCATTCAATATTGATGGAGGCTGACCATATGGCAGTAATGCGCATTATTTAATATTCACAGTGCCTCCATATCTCTGTTCCCACAGGAAGAAACAAAAAGGCAGGGAATTTGGGTGCAAAGCTCAAGGTAATACCCACAAAGTAACAGAAATGAAACTAAAACCCATGACTCCTTTACTGCAGATCCAGAGGTTTTCCCACCACTCCTCACTGAGTCCCCATCAATTCACGTTTTCAGTGATTTCATTCACACTCCACCCACTTTGGCAACCCTCTTTCAGGGCTCACCTGACCTTGTCAGCCCTCAAGGCCAAAGATCTTCTGATGTTCTAGGCTCCAGTATTCCTTTTTTTTCCATCCCAGCCACATTTCCTCCATGCAGGCTCCATGCCCCTGCTCCCTCCTCAAACACTCTCCACCCTCACCATCTGAACTATCAACAGTGCCCTGGTCTTCATTTTCTTCTACCCAGCTAAGTCCACATGGTCTATTACTGCAACTTTTGGGTTGGTATCTTCTCTATTTCCTCAGCCTGTGGTTCTGCCCTTGCAAATCCCAAATTCTCAATTCCCAGCTTTGGAAATACCTAAATACTCTCTTCTCTGCACCCCAAACATGAGCATTGTGGAGAAAAAGTGTATCATCCAGGCAATAGATAGGCCTCAAATTTCCAACAACTAGCCTCAGTGGGAGCCTCAGTACCAACCTTTTACTTGATCTTGTCAGTTCTGTTTCATTTGCTACTTCAATTTTTCATCCCTCTTTACAGGCCAAATTTCCTGACCTCCATCCAATGACCTTGCCTTTTTCTCTATAATGAAATTAGAGACCAGTTGCTTGTTTTCCTCTTATAATTTAACCATTTATTTATTTATTTATTTACTTATTTATTTTGGAGCATGGCCCAGGAATTGAACCCAGGTCCCCCTCGGAAGGTGAGCATTCTACCACTGAACCACCCATGCAGTCTTAAAATTTAGCCTTTTAATCTAAGATTTATCTGTATCAGTTCTTGTCCTTCCTCCTTTCTCTTCCCTTACCACTGTAGGATCAGCAGGATTTCTTTCTGTTCAAAGCCAACACTCCTCTCCCAGACTGGGCTGTGTGTGACCTATATCCGTCCAGTATCCCAGCTCCATCTCTTCTCATTTTCCTCCATGTTCCGCTGTCGCTGCCCTCTCAGATTATAAGCCTGTACATGCATCTCTCATCTTAAAAACAAAATAAACCCTTCTCCTTTTGCCCTGTGCTCCCTCTAGCTGCTGCTCTATCTCATACCTACTTGTCCTGGTCAAAGAAGGGTCTGCTTTCACCTTTTCATTTCTGTTCAGCCCCTCATCTCCTTGCACCCAGCTTTCAACAGCCAGCAGACCAGGAGGAACACTGCTCTCGATGAGGTGATGTGTGATTTTCCAATAGCCAAAAGAGAGATCTCAGGCCTTGTTTGGCTTGGTGTTAAACCCTCCCTCCCTCTTTCACTCCTTCCTTGACTTCTAGGGGCTTGTTTTCATGACTCATCTCAATATCTTTGACTCCCTGCAGCTTCTCTTTCATCACTGGCCCTCTAATGTCGATACTCCCCAGAGCTCCATGCTTGGCTTTTGTTTTTCCTTTTTACATCCCTGATGAGTCATCTTACTCACAGCCTGGATAGGTGGGCTACAGCTCAGAGCTCTGAAATCCATTTCTCTTGTCTGGTTGTCTTTATTGTTTTCCTTATCTGCCAGTTGGATATTTCTATCTGGTTGATTCACGGTTACTTCAACTGAGCATGTCTGAAATGAAATGAATTATTTTACCACCCTGGAATTTGCTTCTTGAGCTTGCCCCACCCCTACTTCTTGGAAAAGAATACAATGAGGTGCACAATCACTCAGGTCAGAAACCCCGGCATCCTGCTGGACTCATTCCTGCTCACAGGCAGCCTGTAAGTCATTAAGCCCTAACTATTCTACCTCCTGATGATCTGTTCAATTGAGATGCATCCTCTTTGCTTCTTACCCTAATAATTGCAAAGGCTGAGCTCCCTGACTTGTCTTATTTCACTTTACCCTCTCATCCGTAGTGAACCAATGATTTGAAATGCCAATCTAATCATGTCACTCTCTTACTTAAAAGTCATGCATGGCTTCCCTGGCTTAGAGCTTCAAGTTTAGATTCTTTGGTGCAGTGTATAATGTCCTTAATGGGGCCCCCAGTCCCCGACTTCTGTAATGCTTAGTTTCTTATCAGTTTTACTCTTCTCATCTTTACAAACTCATGTTGAACAAGATGAAACTTCTTAAATACCCCGTTCTCTTTTTCAGTCCTTTCACACATCGCTCTCTTGGAGGGATAATTACTCCTATCTCCTTGGAGAATTTTTTTTAATCCTTCAGGCATGTGAAGTGGAGTACCTACTTTAGTATGTCTTTCAATAGATTCTTCTCATCTTCTCATGACTTATCTCATTGTATGTTTTTCTGATTATAAATATATCATCATTGTAAAACATTTGTAAAATGGGAAAATGAAGAAGTATAAAATCACTTACAATTCATCCACCCAGAAATTAATGCCATTAGCATGTTGGTGATTGTTTTAGTACTTTTTAGTATAAGCATTTATGAAAATGAAGAAATTGGTATCATACTATGTATTGGTCTATAGCGTGCTTTGTTTGAGAAAATTTTCTATGCTATTAAATACTCTTGAAAGGCCTGTTTTTTTTTATTTAAAAGATTTATTCTTCTGATTTCAAAAGAAGTGCATGTTCATTGTAAGCAATGTTATTTTAAATAAAATTTCAAACAATACAGAAGTTATCATTTGAAAATGAAAGCCTTCGTAATCCTCTTACACAGTCATAATGATTATGAATTGTTTGTGGTAAGTTCTTCCATTTTCCTATACTTCTATTAACTTAAATATCCATTAAAATTTTACTTTTATGGGATAATATGCTTCATGCTCTTTTGAAACTTTCATTTTAGAATATTTAACAATGTATCTCTGAAAAGATAAAAATATTCTTTAATGATGTCTCATAGCACAATTATCACTTTACATTTTTCTCTTCTATTACACTTTGAGGAGGCCCTGGGAGACAAGCTGTTTTTCTACAAGTGGACATAATTTTTAATTTCGTATTAATTTGTAAGAATATCAGACAGTCAGTTGTGACCCCTTTTCTCCAGAGAATTCCTTGCCCAGTGGGGGCAGATGAGTCCTGGTGGGTATTAGGGATTGGCCAAGCATTGGCAGCTGGAAGTCCCTTCAGTTCTTGCTCGATTTGGCTGAGCAAGCCCCTTGGCTCTGGAACATTGCCCTGCCATAGGACAGGTCTCTCCAATCCCACAAACTCCAATTTATGCCTTCTCTAGCTCTCCGAAAGTGGTGGTGGTACTTTTGTTTATATTGACTAATCATTTTGTTCCACACGATTCCATTTATCTGACACACTCTTGGGCATCTGATTTGGGCATTTCTGAGTAAAATCTGTGGTCTTCAGTTCTTTTTTTTTTTTTTTTTGATAAGGGAAGAATCATTGGAGATCAGCTGATGGGATAGAATCATGGGGCTGAGGAGTCAAGAGCAATCATGAATTTCTGTGCAGCCCATTAAAGTGTTCCATGATGAGAGCTACATACCTAGGTCCAATGAGCCATTTCAGAGACATATGCTTCCTTTCATCAGAAAAGAGAGAGAGTGTGTAAGTCAGCAGTGCTCCATTGGTGCTGCTGGAAGAAACAGCAGATGGCGGTCAGAAGTTCCATTTTCCCCTATAAAGGACAGTGTTATGGTCCATATGCACTCTGCCATATTGCCAGACCCAGTGTTTTTAAATAAAGGGGTTAGGAGGTTGGGATATATCATTTGAAAATGAAAGCCTTCATAATCCTCTTACACAGTCATAATGATTATGAATTATTTGTGGTATGTTCTTTCATTTTCCTATACTTCTATTAACTTAAATATACATTAAAAATTTACTTTTATGGGATAATATGCTTCACGCTCTTTTGAAACTTTCATTTTAGAATATTTAACAATGTATCTCTGAAAAGGTAAAAATATTCTTTATTTTTCTGGTGCTCATATATTAATAAATTGTAAAATGCTTTTTCCTTCCAATCTTTTTGTATCATCCCTTCTCTATCCATTTAAATCTGTAGGACACCCATGATATGAAGGTGTGGTTCAATGGATGTGGTCATAAGATTTAAAAGAAAAGGAAAGTGTTTTGAGTTGTTTTTATTGCTGTTGTTGGTACACTTAGTGTAAACTTGCAATGGCACATGCTTTGTATTTTTCAGGAACAGATCAGGATACATCTCTTTCCAAATTGTGCAGGTAATATGGGAATCCTAGTGGCCGAGCAGACATATCCTAAGGTCACTTTTTTGGGACAGGGGCAAGGGCACACTACCATGTGATTTACAGAATAAATCATCAACCAGATCTCTTTTGGATTCTGCTAGTAGTGTTGATTTGAATGAATCTTTTTTGACTTGTGCAGGATTTGACCAACTATTAAACCAAAAGAATTTTTTTTAATGTTTATTTGAGAAAAATGTCTACAAATATACTAAAGAAGTGTAACTACAATCACTAAGTCAAAAACGTTAGCCCTGGGAGAGTCCATGAAATTCATGGCTTCCCTCTGCTACTCTTTTTTTTTTCTTTAATATTTTTATTGGGAAATATTCACACATATACAGTAGAACCAAATTATACAATCAATGGCTCACAATATCATCACATATTTGTGTATTCATCACCATGATCATTTTTTTAGAACATTTGCATTACTTCAGAAAAAGAAATAAGAATAAAAGAGAAAAAACTCATATATACCATATACTTTACCCCTCCCTCTCATTGACCACTAGTATTTCCATCTATCCAATTTATTTTAGCTCTTGTCCCAAATTATTTATTTAATTAATTAATTAATTATTTATTATCCATATTTTTTTACTCATCTGTCCATACCCTGGATAAAAGAAGCATCAGGTACAAGACTCCCACAATTAGATAGTCACACTACAAGTTCTATATCTTTATGCAGTTATCTTCAAGAATCAAGGCCCCTGGAACAGAGCTCGACAGCTTCAGGTACTTCCTTCCACCCACTCCAATACTCCATAAACTAAAAAGGGATATCTATATAATGCACAAGAATAACCTCCAGGATAACCTCCCAACTCTGTTTGAATTCTCTCAGCCACTGAAACTTTGTTTTGTCTCATTTCTCTCTTTCCCCTTTTGGTCAAGAACGTTTTCTCAATCCCTCAATGCCAGGTCCCTATTTGTCCTGGGAGTTTTGTCCCACATTGCCAGGGAGATTTACACCCCTGCGAGTCATGTCCCACATAGAAGGAGGGCAGTGAGTTCACCTGTTGAGTTGGCTTAGAGAGAGAGAGAACACATCTGAGCAACAAAAGACTTTCTCTGGGGGTGACTCTTGGGCATAATTTTAAGTAGGCTTAGCCCATCCTTTGCAGGAATAAGTTTCATAGGGGTGAACCCCAAGATAAAGGGCTCAGCCTATTGGTTTGGCTATCCCCACTGCTTGTGAAGGAGATTTCATTTCACACGCATGCACTGATCAGTATTCAAATGAAGACTCAAGGAGGGCCCTCTGCAGATCTCCAGAATTTTCTGTGTACTTCTCCCTTTTCTAGTAGTTTGCTCTGCCAACTTTAGTTGTCATGGCCTTCCCAGAATCTTATGTGTGTCTCCTCCATGCAGAGAAATTTCCAGATGCTATTTGGGTTGTGTGACCTGGAAACTCTTTGCAGACAGTAAGCTGGGGCAATCATAGGGCTTGACTTTTCATTTCTGATGTCTCAGGGATCAATGCCCTTTATTGCTTGGTGTCTAATTTCTTGAAAACTGTTGTTTTTTATATTTTGTCCATTTTAAAACTTGTTTAAGTGGGAGGGTGATTCTGGCCCCTGTTATTCCATCTTGGCCAGAAACGGAGTCAATATTTAAAATTAAGCCTATCTTACTGAATATTTGAGTTATTTCTAATTGTTCATTGTTATAAACAGTTTTGAGATGAAAATATTGGTTTATATCTAAATTTTTCTCTATGGCCTTAATTATTTCCTTATGCTATATTCTTAAAAGAAGAATTGTTAAGGCTAAAGATATCTGTACTTTTAAGGGTTTTGCTTCTTACCATCAAATCACCATCCTGTATGCAATGTACGGAGGCTTTGTAGGTAATGAGCATTTTCATTAAAAAATGCACATACACAATTTCCAGTTTGATAGGAAAAAATAAATAATTATTGCTGTTTCCTTAAATATCAGTGAATTTGGTTTTTTTTGTCTATTTGGATTTCTCTTATTTGTTCTTGTCCTCCCCTTTTTCTAAATATAAGTATTCAAATATTCCTTATTGACACCTAAGACTTCTTCACAGGCTAAACATTTCATTCTAAATGAAACACGTTGATCACATCAATTATATATGTCACAGACACTATTTTCCTAAAGTTTATTTACCTTTCTTTTTTTTTTTTATATGGCAGACACCAGCAATCGAACCCGAGTCTCTGGCATAAGTTTACTTACCTTTAATTCTTTTTATAATCTTTCGTTTTTGTTGTGAGGTGTTTGGTCAGGATAGGACTTCATCTCTTCAGTGATTTGACAGTTGGACCTACATTATTCATTGAATAATCAGTCTCACACCACTGATGAGAAAAGACATTCATTCCACAAATATTTATTATGCGTTCACTATGTGTCAGGAACTTCTCTAGGGGTTGGGGTCATAGGAGTGAACAAGATGTGCAAGAACTTTGCTCTTGTGAAGTGACATTTTACTGAGAGTTTGGAAAGGAAAGCAAGAAAAAAAACCCCACAAGAATATGAATAAACAATAATAAAATAATTATAAGAGCTCTGAAGAGAGTGAAAACCAAGTGGTTTGGCAGAAATACCTAAGGAAGTGACATTGAGATGACACTTGAATCATGAAAAGGAGTTTTAAGGGGGAGAAGAAGCATTCCAGGGAGGACCTGTAACTGCAATGTGAACTCTGTGTATTGGTTAAGCTGAAAGAAGAACAGTGAGGCTGGAGCATAAGGCGTGAGGGACGGTGTGGCACAAATCACGGTCAGAGAGAGTTTAGATTTGATTCTACATGCAGAGAAGCCATTGGAAAGTTTTAAGAAGAGTGACATGATATGATTTATGTGTTAAAAATTTTCTCTCACTGTGTGGACAATGGATTTTTAGGAAACCAACAGTGGATCTGGGGAGATCAGACAGGAATCTATTACAGCAGTCTGGGTGGGAGATAGTAGAGTGTGAGCAGTGAAGGTGGAAGGAAATTGATAAGCCACAAAATGTTTTGCATGGATTTGGTGTAGGGGAAATGGGAAAGTGAGGAGTTACCAATACTCCTATTTTGTTCTTTTTTCCTTGAGCAATAGGGTAGGAGTGGTGACATGCACTGAGATGGGGATGGCTGGGAGAAGAGCAGGTATGGGTGGTGGGGAAATGGAAACTCAAGTGCTCTATTCTAGACATGCCACGTGTGCCACAGCTATTGGAGTTCCCAGTGAGATGCAACTGGGCATTTGATCTATTAGTCTGAACCTCAGGTGCCAGATAGAGACGTGCATGGATTTGGGAGTCATCAGTGTATATATGGTATTTAAAACCTAGATGAGACTATATAAGGAAAGATTGGAAAGGAGAAGAGAAGAGCCACAACTAAACCCCAAAGCATTCCAATGTTTAAAAATATTATAGAAGGGAAGAGCTAGCAAAAAGACTAAAAGGAAGGCAAATGAGGTAGGAAAAAAAATGAGAAGTGTGTGTTGTCTTATAAACTAAATGGATGAAAGATTTCAAGAGGTTTAGAGTGGATGACCTGGTGGAATGCTCGGGAAGAGTCAAATAAGAAGAGCATAGAGGGGTGGACCTGCCAAGATGGAGAATCCAGATTGCCAGGCAAGAGCAGTTGCTGTAGAGTTATAGGGGACAGGTGCCAGACAGGAGTGGGTTGAAGAGAGAACTGGAGGTGAGGACGTGGTGACATTGAATATAAACAATGCTTCCAAATGGCTTCATTGTGGAAGGGAGTAGAGAACTTATGTTCTCATCCTGTGCTTGTTTTTCTGTCTAGTTGGTTGCCTGTCTATTCCTATGCTACTACCACATGTTTTCATTTACTGCAGCTTTAAAATATACTTTTTAGTCAGGTGGGGCAAGTTTCACTCTATTATATTACTTTCTTGTAATGCTTTTACCCTGTCTCCTGCATCGATTTTTCTAGATGGAGTTTTAAGGAAGTTTTTCCAAGTTTCCCCAATTTTGTTTTTTGAAAAGTATTGTGTTAAGCTTAGGAATTATCTTGGTAAAATTGACATTTTTATAATTTTGAGCCATTCAAGTCCATGAACATGGTGTGTCTCTCCCTTTAATTAATTTTTTTTTGTAACTTAGAAATGTTTTATGTATTTCTTCACATAGTCTGGTACATTTATTATTGTACTTATTATTACATATCTTAAATTTTTATTGTGAAAGAAATTATTTAAATTATATTTTATAACTGGTTATATGCTAAGTTTATAAGAATATATATTTTTCCCTATATTTTCTAAGTTGCTTTTTTTTTTTACTTCATTCTATTAGTTCTGGTGGACAATCATATCACCTGCAAATAATCATAGGCTTGCCTCCTACTTTCTAATAATTTTTCTTGGATCATATGGCCTTTGCTAGAACTTATAGATTAATATTAAATATCAGTGGTGATGAAGGGTTATATTTTTCGTTTAGTAGAGTTGTCTTCTGTATTTCTTTACAATGTTGAGAGTTGTTAAGGCATATTGTTTACCCTATTAAACATGTGATAGTAGTTTACTCCTACTTTACTAGGATTTTTTTTGTTTTTAATTAAAAATGGGTGTGGAATTCTGAAGAACGTTTCTGAAGAACTAATATGTTTTATTTGTCTATATTATTAATTAAAATAATAGGTTTTAAAAATTGGACTTCCTTGCATTGCTGGAATAAAAACTCTACTTGATTTTTATGTAGTACTTTTATTTTGCTACCAGTTTCAGTTTGCAAAAAATTTATTTGTAGTTTTTACCTCTATAGTTGTATGTGACATTTTGACAAGTTTTTGGCATTAGTGCTATGATAGCTTCAAAAATTAAAATGACTGTCTTTTCATCTCACATGCTCTAGAAGAGGATTTGGCAAACTATTCCCCACAGACCAAACCTGGCCCACCACTAGTTTTTGTAAATGATATTTTATTGGGAGATATTCATAACCATCAATTATGTATTGCCTGGAGCTGTTTTCTTGTTACAAAGGCAAAGTTAATTAGTTGTGACCAAGACCATGTGGCCTGCAAAGTAAAAAACATTTACTATCTGGCTCTTTACAGAAAAAATTTGCAAATAATTGCCCTAGAACAATTTAAATAGCATGGAAATTATCTTTTTCTTGATGATCTAGAGGCAATCACTCTTGAAACCAGAGCATGGGCTCCAGAATAAAATAGCACTGGGTTCAAATCCCAGTTCCATCACTTACTAATGGTGTTCTGGTGTACAATATATTTAAACTTCATATGGACAATTTTCCTCAACTATAAATATAAATATGGACCTAAAATAATACATACAATAAGGGCTAAATATGTTAAAGCATGTTCTAAGTACTTGGCAGAATGCTTGAAACATCATAAATTCTAAACTAAAAAAAAACTTATTTAATTCTTGAGCCAATTTCTTGATACTGCCTTGAAATCATAGTTCTGGTTTTGTGTAGTACTTAACAGGCTATTTGTTCTTTTGATGCATTGTGACAGTTATTTTGGTTTCCATCTGAGAGTACTTTTTCTAATCTGGATTCTTTCCTTCATTAAATAAATGCCTTTTCCAATCCTATTACGGAGATAATCAGCTAATAAGAGGACAAATCCCAGTTTCTTAGAATTCTGAAGAACAATACAGACAGAAGGACTCCGCAAATGCCGGATGGAAGAAAAAGAAAAATATCAGGCATGAAATTTCTGTTGCGGACCCACCAGTCCGTACCCCTCCCCCTCCCTCAGCCCCCTGGAGCTTGGAGGTTGCACAGAGGCAACAGCTCAGGGCCCTCCAGTGCAGAGGAAGATTATAGAGCCACCTACAGCACATTCAGGTACAGGGACCCAAGTCTGCCGAGACCTAGGGTGGAACACAGCTAAGTCATGCTGCCTACAGAAGGGCCCCTGGGGGGTGGGGGACATTGGAAGGGAGACCAAGGCAGAACTACTGACAAGAGGTGCACTCGCTCAGGCCAGTCTCTGTTGGCTGGGCCACGTAAATGCAAATGGACTTTTCTGGATTGACTTCATCTGACTCCCCAGGGTGGGATACCCTAATGGGGAAGAAACCAGAGGTAGAAAAGCCTTTCAGGAAAAAAGGGGGGTGGGAGGGAAAGGTTAAACTGAGCTGTGGTAAGACAGGACAGGACCCAGAAATGAAAGGTGTAAGGAAAAGGGGACATTGAGTGAGGGAGAGAATTTAAACGAATTACAGGAGCTGGGGAGAAAATTCTGCACAAAGCAAACAGAACAGATCAAGATTCCTGGGGAAGGAACAGAGGAAAGGAAGCTTTCTCCTAGAGGTGAAATGATTGCACAGAAAGGTCCAATTTTTAAAAAGGTACCATATATCCAGGAGAAGAATCAGATGAAGAAGAGTTGAGAAAACCTGAGCAGTTAAACACAGGCTACTCTAAAAGTCTGCAGTAAGTTGGACCAAGTGTCAAAAAAGAACCTTAACACAAAACCAATCAAAAATAAAACCCAAGACAAGAGGGAGAAACAGACTTTCAGCGATAACTCATCCAGATAATCAGATGTCCAGACATGAGCAAAAAATAACAAGCCATATTAAGAAACAAAATGATATGGCTTAGTCAAGGGAAAAAATTAAAATTTCAGAGGAGACACAAAATTTGGAACAACTAATCAAAGGAATTAAACAAAACTAAACCAAGTCAAGAAGATGAAGGAAAATATGGCTAAAGAGATAAAGGACATTAAGAAGACACTCTATGGGCATAAATAAGAATTTCAAAGCCTGCAAAGAAAAATAATGTATGGGGGTGAACGGCACAATAGATGAGATTAAAAATACACTAGAGGCATTCAACACCAGATTTAAACTAACAGAAGAATCAGAAAACTAGAAGGCAGGACATCCTAAATCATACAAACAGAACAGATACAGAAAAGAATGAAAAAAAAAATAGAGCAGGGTATCAGAGAATTGAATGACAATGTGAAGCACACAAATATATGCATCATGGATGTCCCAGAAGGAGAGGAGAGGAAGGTAAAAGGAAAAGAAAGAATATTTCAGGAAATAATGACTGAAAATTTTATGAGAAACTTAGATATAGATGTCCAAGAAGTGCAGCATATTCCAAAGAGAATAAATCCTAATAGACCTACACCAAGACATATCCTAACCAAAATATCAAATATCAGTGATAAAGAGAGAACTCTGAAAGCAGCAAGTCAAAAGTGATTCATCACATA
The DNA here is from genome assembly GCA_004026745.1 of Myrmecophaga tridactyla. NCBI lineage: Eukaryota > Metazoa > Chordata > Mammalia > Pilosa > Myrmecophagidae > Myrmecophaga > Myrmecophaga tridactyla. The sequence continues at coordinate 77,220 of PVIY010005689.1, read as the reverse complement.
CAAGATATGCTTAATAGGACTAAGACCTGATTTCTAATCAGAACCTTGGAGGTGAGAAGGCAGTGCTATGATCTGTTTAAGGAACTGAAAGAGAAAAACTGCCAGCCAAGAATTCTTTATCTGGCAAAACTATCCTGCAAAAATGAAGGAGAGGGGTGCAAGGGTAATTCAGTGGTAGAATTCTCACCTGCCATGCGGGAGACCTGGGTTCAATTCCCTGTCCATGCATTTCCAAAACAAACAAACAAGCAAAGCAAACAAACAAACAAAAATTCAACAAAATGGTGGTGCAATAATGGGATATTCACATGGTAAAATAATGAAATGTGACCCTGCCATATAGCATACAAAAAAAAAGTGAAGATAAGTTAAAAGTATTTACAGATAATTAAAAACTGAGAGCATTCATTACCAAAAGACCTGCCCCACAACCAAAGAGAGTTTTGCAGGCTGAAAGGAAAAGACAAGAGGGAGAGGCTTGGCGAAGAAGGTAGAAATGAGGATTATCAGTAAGGGTAGCTAAAAGGGTAAGAAGAGAGACGAAAATAGGATATGAAATATAAAGCCAAAGGATAAAACGATTGAAGTAAGTACAGCCTTTATGGTAATAGCATCGAATGTTCCTGGAATAAACTCCCCAATCAAAAGACACAGATTGGCAGACTGGGTTAAAAATATGATCCATCTATATGCTGTCTATAAGATCCTCACCTTAGACCCAAGGACACAAATAGGTTGGAAGTGAAAGGATGGCAAAAGGTACTCCAAACAAACAGTGACCAAAACAGAGCTGGAGTAGCTATACTAATATTGGACAAAATAGCCTTTAAATGCAAAACTGGTATAGGATAAAGAAGGACTCTATATATTAATAAAAAGAATAAGTCACTAAGAAAAAAATAACAGTCATAACTATTTATGCACCTAAACCAAAATACATGAGGCAAACACTGGCAAAAGTGAAAGACAAAATAGTCTTCATAGTCGGAGACTCCAATACACCACTCCTATCAATAGATAGATCATTTAGAGAGAGGATCAATAGGAAACAGAAAGCATGAATAATATTATAAATGAACTACACTTAACAATCATATATAGAACGCTGCACCCCTAAACAGCAGGATATACGTTCTTCTCAAGTGTTCATGAATCATTCCCCAGGATAGATCACGTATTGGATATATATATTTTCTGTATGCTGTACGGTGGGGTCACATTTCATTATTTGCTGAGACCAGCTCAACAGGAGGGGCTGAGGAAGGCACCACGAATCTGAAAAATAAAGACACTCACACAGAAGAGTCTTTTGAGATGAGAGCAGGGGACTCATGTCTCAAAGGATGAGAGCCTCCACCCTGAGTTCCTCATCATATTTATTGAGAAAGTCTTTTCTGCCACGTCAACATTAATCTCAGGCATGTCCTACAAGGTTCAAATGTTCCTCCTGCAAACAATCATGCGCTCACCAGGACAGTGGGTTCCGCCCCGGCAGGACCTGGTGTTCTGAGGTCTGTACCTTTATCTGCATTATAGAAACACTCTGCCCTTCGGCCATTTTCCCACAATTATTTTTCCATATTAATATCCAATTATCACACCACCATTTGCTGAATTTTTGCTTGGTTGTTTGTTTTTTGTTTTTGACTAAGTGCATGGACTGGGAATCGAACCCAGGTCTCCTGCATGGCAGGCGAGAAGTTTACTACTGAACTACCCTTGCATGCCCCCCTGGATAAATTTTTAAACATTGAAATTATATAAAGCACTTTCTGTGATCATGATGGAATGAATCTGGAAATCAGTGACAGGCAGAGAACTGGAAAATTTACTAATATATGGGGGTTAAACAGCATACTCTTAAATAATCAGTGGGTCAAAGAAGAAATTGTAAGAGAAATCAGTAAATATCTCAAGATGAATGAAAATGAAAACACACTATATAAAAATTATGGGATGAAGTGAAAGCAGTGCTGAGAGGGAAATTTTTAAAACTTTTTTAAATTGTATAATATTACATATATACAAGGCAAAGAAAGGAAAAAGCAATAGTTTTTAAAGCACTCTTCAACAAGTAGTTACAGGACAGATCCCAGAGTTTGTCATGTACTGCCAAACCATCATTTCAGATTTTTCCTTCTAGCTGCTCCACCCAGAACATAGGAGGCTAGAAGAAATAAATATTTTTTTATCATCACAATCAACTTTTTTTTCTTTTTTGGTGAAAAATAACATATATACAAAAAAGCAATACATTTCAAAGCACAGCACAACAATTAGTTGTAGAACAGATTTCAGAGTCTCAATATGGGTTACAATTCTCCAATTTTAGGTTTTTACTTCTAGCTGCTCTAAGATATTAGAGACCAAAAGAAATATCAATTTAATGATTCAGCAATCATATTTGTTTGTTAAACCCTACCTTCTCTGTATAAATCCATGATTTGCTCTTTCTCCCACTTTTTAGGGGTATTTGGGCTATGCCCATTCTAGCTTTTTCGTTTTGGAAGGGGCTGCCAATAATATGAGGTAGGGAGATGGAACTATCTGATGTTCTGGAGAGGCTGGGCCCTCTAGGTTTCGGACTTATCTGGTCCAGGGACCCATCTGGAGGTTGTAGGTTTCTGGAAAGTTACTCTAGTGCATGGAAACTTTGTAGAATCTTATATATTGCCCTAGGTGTTCTTTAGGATTGGCTGGAATGGTTTTGGTTGGATTTGGCAAGTTATGATAGGTAGCAATATCTAATGAGAGAGAAATTTATATCCCTAAATATCTACATTAAAAAGGGAGAAAGAGAGCTGCATGAACAGTTCAGTGGTAGAATTCTTGCCTGCCATACAGGAGATCTGGGTTTGATTCCAGGCCCCTGTACCCAAAAGAACAAAAATTTTAAAATTGTGAACAAAATTCCCTGTGACATACATATCACATATCTGCCTCTATGTATAGCTATAGAAATACAAATTCGTAGATAGAAACATTTTTTAAAAAAGAGAAAGACCTAAAAGCGAAGACCTAACTGCACACTTGAAAGAACTAGAAAAACAACAGAAAACTAATTCTAGCAAGCAGAAGGAAAGAATTAATAAAGATAAAAGCAGAAATAAGTGAAATTGAGGGGGGGGGGAAAGAAGCAGCAAAACCAAAATTGGTTCTTTGGAAAAGTGAATAAAATAGAAAGAGGCTTAGCTAGACTGACAAGGATAAAAAGAGAGGAGATGTGAATAAATAAAATCAGAAATGAGAAGGGGGACCTAATTACTGACCTCATAAAAAGAAAAAGGATTATAAGAGGACACGATGAATAATTGTATGCCAACAAATTAGAAAACTTAGACGAAGTGGACAAAATCTTAGAAATGCATAAAACCTACATTGACTCTACAAGAAATAAAAGACCTCAATAGACCAATTATAAGTAAAGAGATTGAATCAGTCATTAAAAACCTCCCAATCCAGAATCAGATGGCTTCATAGGTGAATTCTACCAGTCACTGCGAGAAGACTTTATATATATCCCATTCAAACACTTCCAAAAAATTGAAGAGGGAGGAACATAACTCATTCTATGAAACCAACATTACCTTAATTCCAAAGCCAGATAAAGATACTACAAATGAAGAAATTACAGATCAATTTCTCTAATGAATATAGATGCAAAAGTCCTCAGAAAAATACTAGCAAGTCGAATCCAACAACACGTCAAAGGAATTATACACTACGTTCAACTGGGTTTTCCCGCAGGTTCAGCACAAGGAAATCAATTAATGTAATACGCCACATTAACAATTGAAGGAGACAAATCACACAATGAACTCAATTGACACAGAAAAGGCATTTGAAAAAATCCAGCATTCTTTCTTGATAAAAACACTTCAAAAGGAATATAAAGAAGCTTCCTCAACATGATTAAGGGCATACATGAAAAACCCACACCTAAATTGTACTCAATTTTGAAAGACTGAAACTTTTCCTTTAAGATCTGGAATAAGACAAGGATGTCCACTGTTGCCACTATTATTCAACATTGTGCTGGAAGCTCTAGTGAGAACAGTTAGGCAAGAAAAAGAAATAAGAGACACCCAAATCAGAAAGGAGGAAGCAAAACTTTCACTAGTTGTAGAATATGTGAACCTATCTATAAACACTCCTCCCAAAATAACAAAGGTCCTAGAGCTAATAAATGAATTCAGCAAAGTGGCATGGTATAAGAGCAACATGCAAAATTTAGTAGTGTTTCTATACACTGGTAATGAGCAACCTGAGGAGAAAATCAAGAAAAAAATTCCAGTTATAATAGCAGCTGAAAGAATTAAATATCTAGGAGTAAATTTATCCAAGGTTGAAAAGAATTTGTGCACAGAAAACAATGAAATATTTCTAAAAGAAATCAAAGAAGACCTAAATAAATGAAAGGACATTTCATGTTCATTGGTTGGAAGACGAAATATTAAGATGTCAATTCTATCCAAACTTATTTGCAGATTCAACACAATGCCAATCAAATTTCCAAAAGCCCTCCTTTGCAGAAACGGAAAAATCAATGATCATATTTATTTGGAAAGGTAAGGGGCCCTGAATAGAAAAATCATCTAGAAAATTAACAAAGATGGAGGACTCACACTTCCCAACTTTAAAACTTATTATAGAGGCACAGTGGTCAAAAGAGCATGATATTGGCATCAGGAGAGATATATTGACAAATGGAATTGAATTGAGAGTTCAAAATAGAATCTCACATCTATGGCTGATTGATTTGGACAAGATTGCCAAGTCCATTTAATTGTGAAAGAATAGTCTCTTCAACAAATGATGCTGGGAGAACTGGATCTCTGTGCAAAAGAATGAAGGTGGATCCCTACCTCATACCACAGACAATCAATGTTAATGGATCAAAGACCTAAATATAAAAACCAGGACTATGAAACTCTTAGAAGAAAATGTAGGGAAGTATCTTCAGGATTTTGTGTTAGGCAGTGGTTTCTAGGACTTTACACCCAAAGCACAAGTAACAAAAGAAAAAAAATAGATAAATGGAGCCTCATCAAAATTTAAAAGAATTGTGCACCAAAGGACTTAGTCATGACAATGAAAAGACAACTTAGCCAATGGGAGAAAATATTTGGAAGCTACATATCTGATAAGGGATTAATTGATTAATTTCCCAAATACATAAAGAAATTCTATAATTCAACAACAACAAAAAATCAAACAACCCAATTTAAAAATGGGCAAAAGTCTTGAATAGATATTCCTCCAAAAAGGAGATACAATTGACTAAAATGCACATGATAAGAAGCTCAACATCACTAGCATTAGGAAAATGCAAATTATAGCCATGATGAGATATTATTTCACACCCACCAAAAAGGCTACAATAAAAAAGAAAAAAGAACATTACAAGTGTTGGATAGGATTGGAAAAATAAGAACATCCATTCATTGCAGGTGGTAATGCAAAAAAGGTACAGCTCTGTGGAAGACAGTTTGGCAGTTCTCTGAAAGCGAAGTATAGAATTATCATATGACCCAGCCATCCCTCTACTGGGTATGTTTCCCCAAAGAGTCAAAAACAGGAAATCAAACAGATATTTGCACACCAATGTCCATAGGGGCAGTATTCACAATTACTAAAAGATGGAAATAACCCAAGTGTCCATCAGATGATGAATAGATAAACAAAATGTGGTATATACATACAATGGAATATTATTCAGCCATAGAAAGAATGAAATGCTGATACCTGTGACAATATGGATGAACCTTGAAGACATTATGAAGAGTGAAATTAACCAGACATAAAAAGACAAATATTGTATAATCTCACTGGTATGAATTAATTAGAACAAGCAAATTCATAGAGTTAGAATCTAGAATATAGGTTACCAAGGTCTGGATTGAGGGTAAAGAAAGGGGAGTTAATGCTTAATTTAAACAGAATTTCTATTTAGATTGATTGTAAAGTCCTGGAAATGGATGGTGATGGTGTTAGCACATTATTGTGAGTGTAATGAACAACCCTAAATTATGTATGTGTGTTCTAGTTTGCTAGCTGCTGGAATGCAATATACCAGAAACAGAATGGCTTTTAAAAAAGGGGATTTAATAAGTTGCTAGTTTACAGCTAAGGCCGAGAAAATGTCCCAAATACAACAGTCTATAGAAATGTCCAATCAAAGGCATCCAGGGAAAGACACCTTGGTTCAGGAAGGCCGATGAAGTTCAGGGTTTCTCTCTCAGCTGAAAGGCCACATGGTGAACATGGCATTATCTGCTACCTTTCTCTCCTGGCTTCCTGTTTCATGAAGCTCCCCAAGAGGCGTATTCCTTCTTCATCTCTAAAGGTCGCTGGCTCATGGACTCTCTGCTTCGTGGTGCTGTAGCATTCTCTGCTCGCTCTGAATCTCTCGTTCGCCAAAATGTTTCCTCTTTTATAGGACTCCAGAAATTTATCAAGACCCACCCAAATGGATGGAGATACATCGTCATCTAATCCAGTTTAACAACCACTCTTGATCAAATCACCTCTCCAGGGAGATGATCTAATTACAGTTTCAAACATACAGTATTGAATAGGGATTATTCTGCCCTTACAAAATGGGATTTTGATTAAAACATGGCTTTTCTAGGGGACATGCATCCTTTCAAACCAGCACAATGTGAATGTGGTTAAAAGGGGAAATTTTAGGTAATATATATTACTAGAAAAAAAACTAAAAAATAAAATATAGGATTGTATAATACAGTGAATCCTATTGCAATTGATTTGTCTTGGAATGGTTTAATTTTTCTCACTTTGCGAAAGTTTGAAGCTTATGCTTCAACAGGACAGGATATTTTAAATCACACAACTGCAGACAAACTGGAACAATATTGTTTTAAGAGGTTTCTTTTTTTTGTGTCCTTTTAGGTTGTTAATGTAATAGGAAAAAAAAAACGAACAAAATCTAGTGTAGGCATTTTTAAAATGTTCAGTTTTTGTCCAGAATAAATATTTTACAGATGAAAAATAATTCCAAAAATAATCATGAATTATAACAAATGTACCACACTAACACAAGGTGTTAATAATAGAGTGGTGGATGGGAAAAAATATACCTAATGTAAATTATGGACTATATTTAATAGAACAATTTTAATATTCTTTCATCAGTTGTAACAAAAGAACCACAATGCAAATGTCAAAATGTGGTAGAACTATTTTTTACATGATTTTTGTAAACCTAAAACTTCTCTAATTAAAAAAAATAAATCTTATTAAGATTATGAATAAATATTTTCTAAAGTTTATTCTGGGCTGTTTTAGAACGCTTCTTTCATAGGCAAACAATTGCTTTGGAGCCACTTCTGTTTTCTTTTTTTAATTGATATGTATTATGTTCACATACCATGTAATCATCCAAAGTGTACAATCGCTGGTTCACAATATCATCATATAGCTGTGCATTTATCGCTATGATCGATCTTTTATTTTCTTTTTTGTGAAAAATGGCATGCATACAAAAAAAAACAAATTTCAAAGCACATCACAATGATTTAGTTGTAGAACAGATTTCAGAGTTTGTTATGGGTTACAATTTTAGGTTTTTATTTCTAGCTGCTCTAAGATACTGGAGACTAAATAAATGTCAATATAATGATTCAGCACCACTCTTTGTTAAACCCTACCTTCTCTGTATAACTCCACCATCACCTTTGATCTTTCACGCATTCTTTAGGGGTATTTGGGCTATGCTCATTCTAACTTTTCATGTTGGAAGGGGCTGCCGATAATATGGTATAGGGGAATGGAACTAGTTGATATTGTGAAGACAGACCTTCTTTAAATTTCTGTGATATTTTATATATTGAATAGTTGTTTTCCATTCATGCTTTGGGGGAGTTTTACTTTACTCATTCCTGGAATTGCAATTGGTCCAGAATAGCTTATTTGCATTACTCTCTAATATCCAGGTGAGAAAAGAGTTTGGAGTTGAAACCCAGATACCATTGGGAGTAGGGAGAGAGCCACTGTTGAATTAAGCTGTGAGGCTGAAAGCTTCCCCCATACAAACAAGTTTATGTTCTATGATTATTATTGCATTCCTAAATCAGCCAGCCAATTTATGGCCATCATATTTAGTTTATTAGAAATCACCCCCTCTAGGGAGTATACAGCTCGTACTGATTGCCACATGGCCTCCCCTTGTCACTAGCCCCTGTCACTTGTAGCAGGCTTGACAGCCTCCCATCCACTTATTTTCCAGGTATGCAATTCTGCTTTTGGTTGTGACTCAAGGTTTGGTAGGTTCTTCCTTTAATCTGGCTTTGCATGAAATTAGATCTTACAGACATCCTCAAAGTTGTTGGTATATGGAAGACATTCCTTCTGTCTAGAACTCACGTATATTCTCCATTCCTGCCCATTTGAGAGGAAAACTGGGGCAAGCCAAGTTGGGCATTTCAACTGATTTCCTTAACTTTTTAATTTTCAGACACAGAAGAAAATATTATCAATGAAAAATCCAATATACACGTAACTCCAAAATTAGATATCTTTTAAATACCCAGACAATTGATAATTATATATTTGAGGGACTGCTGCAAATCACTTGTAAAGATAATCTTAAGAAAGAATTCTTCTTTTCTTTGCCAATCTGGGATGGACAGGAGATCCTTATAGGGGATATTTTCAAGGAGAAGGCAAAATTCCAATGTTCATTTATTGAGCTTAATTTTTGTAGATTGAGCTATGTTGCCTTTTATATCTGTATTCATCATGCAGTGACTCAGACAAAACAAAAAGCAAAAAAAAATCCACTTTGGGATGAATTTTCGGTTGATTTAAGCCAAAGTATATTGTGGATTGAATTATACCACAATTATTCCATTTCTCTACTTTTCTTTGTGTGTATAAATTAAGCAAATGGAAGCTTCAACTGTAATAGAATTTGATGGCATTAATAAATATAAAAATGAGTTTGCATAAAAATATGAGTGAATAATAAAAACACCTGAAATGGAACAGAACATCCTTGATAGTATGTGGGTAAATTTAGTCATTCTCATCTCTTCTTTCCCCCTTATATGTTGGCTGTCAAGTCCAATTGATCATCAAGTCCAACTGATTGTAACACCCATCTTCCTAGATTAACCCCTCCTTCCTTTCCACTCAGACACCATCCTTTGCCTTTGAATGCAGTGGCCTTTGAAAAGATCCTTTAACTTGTAGCTCAGCCCTCATCTAGTCCTGCCTTCTACATTGCCTGCTCTCCATTGTACTATTATAATATGGATCTGGCCTTGTCACTCCTTTGCCTAAATCCTTTAACTTCTTTACGGATAAGACCCCAAATCATTACTCTTCCATAAAGTGGTCCCAAATGCTTTTACATCTGGAACTGTTCCTAAGCCCTGTGCTCCAGCCTCACTGAATGTCCCACAGTTCCTGGAACACAATGTACTCTAATGCCTTTGTGCATTTGTACATACCATCTTATTTGCCAGGATCACCTTCTCCCATTTTCTATTTTCCTATTCCTCCTTTAAAAATCAGGTCATATATCACCCAGTCTCTGCAAGAGTTTGTTGCTGTCTTCTTTCTGGCTTCTAGAGCATTTTGCACACATCTTTATTTTGTGATGGTTGCTTCCCTGGCAATCTCTGGCCCTTTTTCTCACCAACAACCCTTGGAGTGTCTTTCTGGGTCTCATGGGTCCACTGGCGAACTGTTTGGTTTGGATTAGGCCCACACTCAATGCAAATGACCAGCTCTCATGACAGACATCAGGCCTCATTTGACTTTGGTGGTGTGATGGTGTGAGGCTTGGATTTTGGGGGTGCGGAGGGAATGAGGTTGGAGTATTTATGCTCCTGACTCCCTCCTTGCAGGGCTTTACCTCAGGCTGGCTGTGTCTCCTGTCTGAAAGTCATGAATTGTCTCAGGGCACCTTTTCAAATGACTCTCTCCTCCCTGGTTCTGGGAACCTCTCCCTTCTCCCTGTGACCACTCACCCTGGGTTACTGCGCTGTTCCTTGTAGTTCTCCTACACCTATGAAAATAAACCTGTTTTCAATTACCTAATTTGAATGTGCCATCTGTTTTCTGTTGGGACTCCAAGTGATGCATATTTATTTTAGAAATAAAAAAAATTAAACACGAACCATACAAAGTGAACACAGTTTTACACTGGTATATGCAACACTGTCTTTTAAGACTGGTGGAAGAATAGAACTCGTGTTGCCTACGGCCATGTGAAAATAACCAACAAGACAGACCACAGAAGGGAAATGCTTACAGAGCTTTCTTGGTTTTATTCAAGCAGGTCTTCTCATTGCAAAACCCCAGGGGCTGCCATCAGAGGATGATACAGGCTAAATTTAGGAATGTTTGACAACTAGAACCATTTCTGCTTAGGAAGAGAATGAGAGCAAATTGGGCAGTTTTATTTGGGTGAAATAAAGTTAAAATTGATACCAAGAAGAACCATGAAAAAGAAATCACCAAATAACTTGGCTCTTTTCACCTTGAAATCTGTTCCTTTAGTTCAAAGTCTTGAAATGATGCAGACAAAGAGTTGGGTATTAAAGTAAGAAAGGCTTGTTAGCTTTGACATGGAGGTTTCATTTAGATCGGAATATGTAGTGACCATTAAGATTTTTTTAGTACCATTGGCAAAACTACCGGTTTCCTTAGCCCTACTTTACTGATTGTTTGGTTCTTTGGTCAGGGCTGGGAATGTCTACCCCCTGCACTCCCAGTTTGAGAAGTGCATTGATCCCCATGATTTGCCATTCCTTAGAGTCGCCTTTGCTCCTACTTGACCTTTTAAGAGTTCTATTCTCTTAGAAGAGTTTCTAGATCATCCCTCATTGCTTACCCACCCCCCTTTAAATGTCTTCTCTTTCCAAGGTCATGCTTCCTAAGACTTACTTCCCATCCTGTGAACAGGGCTGCTGCCTCTATCTCAGCTTGGCTTTCTCTGAAGTGCAGCTGTAGCAGCATGGAGTTAAAAATAACCATGTCTTGAGAGACTTTGGGGGGTGGTGCAGAAAGCAGGTTCATTAAGAGCTTTGAAATTTCCGAATGTCCCTTCTGAGTCATTAACTGGCTTGGCTGAGAACATCTCTGACAACTTGGAAAGTGAGGGAGGTGTTCCCATGCTGTACTCTAAGTGTGTTACGAGTGTTTATGTTAATAAGGAGGGGAAAAAAAAATACTTACCCGTGCTGATGAGGAGCTGAATTCCATGCTGTGAGCATCCAGAACAAACTGTTAATTCCGGCGTAGTTCAGCTGTCCAAGGATCCTGCATCCTGACCACCTGCCCTGTTACCACAATGGGCACTAATTAGCTAGGCCTCTTGCTATTTAGGGACTTGCTGTATATACAAGGTAAGCCAAAAGTTCTACAGTGAAACTCACTCATTCAAACCAATTGGAAGTGACAACCAATCCAATTTAATAGAAAATCTCAGTTATGGAACATTTATTTTAGGGGGATAGTTAACAAGAATACATGGTAGCAGAAATGCATAACAGGGATATATTCTTCCAGTTTGATTTAATGGATCCTAAGAACCATCAGCTGTCTTTCAAAATATGTACTTTGAATTCCTCTCATGTATGCAGGGCTGCAAAAGGAATAAGACTCTAGGTATTGTTATTATTTAAGAGACAGTCAAGTGGAGAGGCAAATTTGTACACAATTACATTTAGAAGTGACAGTGTCACATCCAAAACATGTATGTACAAGACACATTTGGTCTGGCTCAGTGGACAGAGCAGCAAAAACCAGGGAAGTCTTCTGAAAGGCATGTGGGAGCTGAATTGGAATTGGATGGGCTGGGACTATAGGCAAAGCAAACAACATGTGCAAACGTACCCTGCAAGGGAAACAGATTACATTTAGGTGGTTAATCTTGTCTGTGGTTTATTCAGAATGATCAATAATGCTCTCTGTTAGGGAGAGGATCCCAAATAGCTACTGCATATGCAAATGTTTATACAACTTAATAAACAAACACCCGTGTTGATAAACCCATCATCTAAGAATAGAGCACTTCGAGGGAAAAAAAGGTTGTGTAAATATTTCCTGAATATCAGTGACATGTTATAGTTTTGTTACTTTAAACAAAATACAGATTGCATGCATTTCTGTTAGTGCTGATACTTTCTGGTATTTTATATGAACAAACATTCCACCCCAGGTCACACATGTGAACAGAGCACAAGCTATCTGGAAAATTCCACCATAGCTCAGAGGCAGAAAGAAGCAGGTGAAATGTGTATGTGTATGTGTGTGTGTGTGTGTGTGTGTGACAAACATGCTCATTATTGGCATGTCACCAAATCTGCTAAATTCATTTCCAAGGGTTTATTCTGTTGATCAAGGTTATACACCTCCAGCATCTTGTTAATGGCCTTCATTGAATATTTATCCTTATTTAAGACAGGGAGAAAGAGAGATAAATTGCAGCACAGAGCAGGTGATAGAAATAAAAATGAGCTAATTTCACAAGTAATGGACACTAAATTCCACACTAGAGAATTTAAAGAAAGATCTTAAAAGCATTACCTCGTTATTTCTTTAAAATTACTAAATCATCAGGAGAGTGCAGATTTTTCCTTCCCCCGGCAGGACATCTAGAATGGTCGGCCTGGTCATGGAGCTCAGTAAGCGCCTGTCAAGTTGTATTGAATTATTGAATTGGAATGTAAGGAAGCACACGCTGAGCCAACGTTGGTGAGCTGGGGGTTGCTGCTGGAAGGGCGTGGGGCAGCACACTGACCAGGAATGCCTCTGCTTTGTTTTAGAACATGTCCTGCTCTACAAAGTCAATTGAGCTTCTGATTTACTCTGGGTACATTTCACTTTTCTGGAGCTGTGGATCAAAGACAGAATTGAGAGTAGAACTGAATGTATGCAAATTGCATCCTTAGTTTTCATGCTGTCCTGGATTATAATCCTCCTTTCCCTCTCTTCCCTGCACCTCTTTGCAGTGAGCAAGATTAGTATTTGTGGTACAGAAATTTGGATGTTCTCTCCAGATTCTCTTTGTGCTTTCTGGAAGTCAGAGGGTTAGAGAAAATGGAGGTCGTGTCCCAGCCTGCACTGAAGAAAACAGAGGTGGCTACAACACCCAATATTTGTCTAGAACTCTGCAGTTTACAGAACACTCTCATCATTTACAAGAGATAAATGATATAAAAGATATCAGGCATATCTGGCATCAGACATAGCTGATAAAAAGATAGTAGGCATAAATTGAGTCCACAAGCTGACCTCAAATCACAGCCTAAGTAAGAGGCAGCATTGAGAGTGAAAGCCTTTGTGCTTGTTTGAAACTGCTATATACCCCAGAAAAGCCCTGTTCTTTCAATCCCAATCCACACTTGTGGGGGTAGACCTATTGTTTTGGGTGAATCCTTTGATTAGATTGTTTCCATGGAGATATAGCACACCCAACTGTAGTGTGACCTTTGGATTAAATGGAGATGTGTTTCTGCTCATTCAAGATGGATCTTAATTAGTTTACTAGAGTCACTGAGAAAGGGAAACATTTTGGAGGACACACAGATGCAGACATTTGGATATGCTTGGAGTACCGACAGAGACACTTAGAGGAGCCGTAGAAAACCAGGACACACACTCTTGAAGAGAGGAAATCTCCAGCCCCGGGAGATGCTAAGCGAAGAGATAGAACTCAGAGTTTTGCCCTGGAGCAGCTAAGTGACACCCACCGACACTTAAAGAGGAATCCACTGGGATCAGAAGCTGGAAGCAACAGAACCGGGAACAAGGACCAGTAGATGCCAGCCACATGCCTTCCCATGTAACAGACATCAGCCTTTCTTCTGAGTCAAAGTATCATTTTCTAGATCCTTTAGTTTAGACATTTTTAAGGCCTTAGAACTGTAAACTTGTGACTTAATAAATCCCCTTTGTAAAAGCCAATCCATTTCTGGTATTTGGCATTCCGGCCGCATTAGCAAACTAAAACAGCCTTGCTTCCTGGCTCCAGACCCTGTGCTTTTTCCACTCTCCACTGTGCCTGCTGTGTGTGGGTTGTGGCTGGCCCTGGGAAGGCGCTTGCATCTGGAACTCTGCTCTTCAGTCTTCCACACCTCCCACGGCTGCATGCTGTCCTTCTGGAAACTTCCTTCCTATTTTCAAGTCCCCTTTGGTCATTACCTGCACATAGAGGACATGGGGTAGAAAAATGAGTGGGTGCCTGCCTCAAAATATTAGTTTTGGCCCAAGCAACCAAATTTATGTTAGTCCAAGCAACAGGGTTGAACAAATACAGAACAACAGAGAGGTTGGATGGGGTGAAAGAGAAAAAGGAAGAAAGAGAGATTCTTTTGTGACTAAGTAATGAAATCCGAGCCAAGCTGCATTTGACATCAAACAAGGGGAGATGTGAGACAGTTCTCAGTGTGAGTGTGGGGTGTACCTCTCCTCCACTCCGGGAAGAATAGTGTAGATTAGTCAGGAGCAAGAATATAATTATGGCTATGGAAATTGTGCTTTTTAGCACCTTGTTCTGAGAACTATAAATCAAAGGGGGAGAACAAGAAAAAGAATCGCAAAATGAATGACTGATTAGGAATTGTCTTCTAGGCTTGCCCACTGCCTGAAGCTTTCCAGCAGATTATTACTTTGTGATTTGTGGAGTAATTATCTGCAATGATTAATACATGTCATATGCAAACATGCATTATTTTTAGATGTATGGTCAATGTAATAGGTTGGATTTCTGGGCAATCGTTTCTCTGGATATAGTCAGAAGGTTCCGAATGTAATTGACTCAATTCTCAAATCATTCCCTCAGTGAAATAACCCCAGGTGCTAGGGTAATGCACACATGCAGGATGATCAATGAAGCACTATTGTGAAAATGCATTCCAAGGGCAGCTTGCTCTTTGCTATCATGTTACACGTCACGCAGATCAAAATATATGATGCAGTAATGGAAAAATAAGTGAATTTTCTTACCCCTAGCCAAAAGACTTGCTTACCTTGATGTTTCTCATAATTCTGTGGTAATTACTCAAAGGAAATGAATGATTCCAGGAACTCAGGGATACATTGTGTCCGGATGACAGTCCCAGATGGCATCCAGAGACCCTTGGGGTTGGACTGCAAGCATGTGGCAGGCTGCATAGCAGAGTTTCTCATCTGAGGTGCAGCAGAGCCATCAAGGGTTGTTCACTGGAAGATGATCTAAGGAGGAACGGGGCTGAGAATCAGAAGAAGATTTAGGGTTTCTCTGATCAAATGGGAGGGAAACCAGGCAATAGAAAGTGATGTTGATGCTGTTGAATGCAGCTGTATAGTGAGCTGCATCTCCCATATTTCAGGAATTCAGTAATAGCAGGGGGTCTTTCCTGGGGTGATTCCCAGCCATGGTAGTTCTTGAAAAGAATCAGATAGCTTCCTGGGTCTAGATCCTAGTGGTAATTTATCCCATAGATGTGAATACAGGGGATAGAGTGATATGAACACCAGAGGCTGCTACAGTTCCATGGAAGAGGTTATCCATTCTCCATTTCTCTGTTGGCTCCATTGCCCAGAACCATCAGGTATGAGCAGAGACAAATTCTAATCTTTCCCAGGGAAATTTTCAGTATGTACATCTCACTGGAAAGGTGAAAATCTCCACCTATAAAAGAACAAAGTTTTAGTGATGTTTTCAGATAATATGAAAGGTGGTGTGGTAGATATTTTTTATGGAATAAAAAAATAAAAAGTTGTTTCTCCTTTAATAATTCACAGTTAATAATGTGCGGGCTCTGGACCAGGCTTTAGAGATAGATATGATGCATGGCAAAAGCAGACTCTGGAGTTTACTGTCTAGTGGGCTGGGAGGAGGGGGGTGTGGGGGGGGGAGTGACAAAATCAAACAAATGATTGTGACTTTGCACCCACCACCAACATAACAAAGGATAACTCTCATTACTCATAGAGTTTATTATAAAGAGGTTTGACCTGATCAGGGAAGTTGGGGTGGGGAGTGGGGCTTCCAGGAAGCCATGATTGAGCTGAGATCTAAAAGGTGAGTCAAGAGGGGAGGTGAACATTCCAAGCAGAGGAAAGAGTAGAAGAGCAGGCCTAGGGTGGGAGGGAACTGGAGGAGTTCAAGGCCCTCAAAGTGTGCTTCATGTGGAGAGGGCAAGAGGAAATGGTGAGAGATGCCACTGCAAAGTGGACAAGAGCTTGACTATGAGGCCTTGAAAACAATAAAGAGTTTTTACTTTATCATTTGGGAAGCCGTGGAAGACTTTTAAGAAATGGAGGGTGATGCTTCAAAATAAAATCACTCTGCCATTTGGAGAATGGATTTTGTATGGGAAGTAGGGAAGCAAGATCAACACCAAATCAAAAGCTTCTTAGGACCTAAAACCCATAGGATTTGGTGAGGGACTGAATATGGGACAAAGCATAGAGAGCAGTCCTCCTGCAGTTCCTGTATCCATTAGAAGCACAAAATATCCTCTTAGTTACCCAAGTTAAAAAAAAAAAATTTAGAGTCATATCAGCCAATTTCGCTTTCTGGAGCCCCATGTCTAATCAATTGCGAGATCCTGCTGAGGCTACTGCATACCCACATCTCTAAACAAGCCTCCAGCAAGTGAGGGGAGTTCTACTCTCTTCCAGAAGAGTACGGCTTGTTGGGAAAGAGCTTGCCAAGCATGTCACCTGCCTTTGGGGAATCTGGTAACACATGATAAACAGCATCTCTTACCTTTTCCCAGCCAAGATAAAAAATGGAAACCTCATTAAAAGTCAAAGTCCCTAAACTCCCTGACATTGGCCCTATTTTTGGAAGATGGGGAGATTTTTGACATCCCAAAGCAGGTTACTTGCCTGCAGTTACCTCCTGGCAGGTCATCATCTAAATGATTCTGGGCCTGACCACAGACCACATAGACCCAGAAAACCACCCTGCCATATCTTTGAATGACAACAGAAAGATTTAGCAAGTTCTCATAACTCAGTTGAAGCCAAAACCTTAATTTCTCAAAATCTCAGATTCAGTCATATTTTTACTAGTGGAAATAAGAAATAAAGATTGAAAATTCATTCTTGTCACCTGGGGATAAGTTCTATTAGCAAGAATTTAACATTCAGGTGTTTCCAAGTAGTATACATGATTCTTTGGAAATGTCTATTCCTCCATCTGCCTCTGGTGATGCTCTTCTTTTCAACCCATCACCTATCAGTTAATTGTTCAACAGGTAATAATCACAATAACAATTATAAGAATAATAAAAACTTAATCCTCATTTCTGAGAGCTCTCTCAATGACAGGCACTATGCTAAGCAGGTTTCATACCTAATCTCATCTTTTCAAGAACCCTGAGAAGTAGGGACTATTAAGGCTCCTTTTTGAGATGAGAAAAGTAACTTGTAGGATATAAATAACTAGAAGAATGTTTCTCAGATATTATAAATGGCAGAGATGAGAGTCAAGCAAAGCCCATATGCTTAGCTTTTCTTCTTCTTTTTTTTTTACCAATAAGGCATAAGTCATGGGAAGCTCATTTGTGGTCCACCAGCACTACTCAATTCAGTCAACATTTAATGACCATCTACTATGTACCAGACACTGTGCTCAGTATAGGAGACAAAAGATGGATAATATTTAGTTTCTTCTTTGCCAGAGCTTAAAATCTGACAGGGAATTAAACCTAGATGTCTATGTAAAACAAGACATGTTGAATGCTAAAGTAGAAGGTAGGCAGAGGTTATGAAAGCAGAGGTGAAATCTGACTTGGGGGTTGGACAACAGTAGGGGAAGTTTAGGAAAGGTGTTATCTTTTTAGATGCAACTTGAAAGACCAGCAAGCATTTGACACATGGTGGAAACAGGAAGAACATTCCACATAGATTCAGCACTGAGAGTCTTTGGCCTGCTCAGGGAGTGGCCACTGTGCTGGCAGCACAAGCTACCTGAGAAGAGCAGGAAAGGGAAATCAGGAGAGAAGCTGGGCTGAGGGTAAGAATGGCCAGCAGTGCTGTCTGAGGATTCATATAGAATGGGTGGCCACTGAAGACTTTCAGGGAAAGAGCTGACATGGTCACATTCCCTCTGTGGGAGAGTGAAACATTCATGGTTTGTTCTTTGATGGTCAGTGAGGGTTACACTAGATTGAACTCCATGAAACTGTTGATGTTTGACCATTTTTGGCCCACAAAAATGACCATTTCATATGGCTCAACTTAATATGTTTAAGGATTTTGCTTTTGACTCTGGAAAAGCCTTTCCATACACTACTTGGCTATAAGTTTGGGATCTCTTGGCATTTTGAGATCCTTGGAAGTAACATTGGGGTCTACCAGCAATTTTGACTCTTTTAGCTTAGTCAATAAGGCAATGAAATAAAATTTTATTTGTTTTAGGCTGAAATTGATTAACTTAAGATGGTAACTCTAGCTGTTATGGTGGCCAGAGGCTCTGACAGATGAAATCAGAAATTTCTAGGGTCTGTGGAGAGGAGGGTGTATGCAGAATACAGACTAAAAACAGTCCTTGATGGTAAGAACTACTGGTTACTCGAGACTTTACTGAAAGCCAGTTCAACATAGATATCCAATATTTCGAAGCAGCTTTTGGTATCCTGGGCCCTGCGCCTACATTTCTTCATTCAACAGAAGTTCTCTGAGAGTCTAAATGTGCCATGAACAGTTCTAGGCTTTGGGGATATGGTTGGAAATAAGACAGATTTATTCGCATATCTGGTTCTTGAGGTTTTTGGCTGAAACGCGAATGAAGAAGAGATAATTGCTGTTCAGAGAAACTGAGTGCATCTAGTGCTGAGCTGTGTATGAAAACCATAGTGTGGAAAGAAATTTTTGTGGGATGGGGGGTGGGGGCAGAGAGAGTGCCGACAATGCCAGACCCTGGGCTCTTGGCTCATTATCTCCTTGTAATCCTTACTACCTCCGGGAAAATGAGGTATTGATATTCCTGTTTAACAGATGAGGAAATAAACCCTTAGAGAAACTGAGAAATTTGCTGCAGATCACCCAGCTGGAAGGTGGTGGAGATGGGCTAAGCCCAGATCTGTTTGTCTTCAAAGGCTGAGCTCTCACCATCAGCATCCCCAATATGAAGGCAATTTTAGTTTTGCATGGCAAACCTGGAGCATCAAAGCCTTATTTGTCCAAGAGCTTATTTTCTTTTCAACCAGAGTGGAACCAGAACAGTGAAATCATAACCATTTGCTGGCAGTGGCAATGCAAGTTGTGTCAAGGTCAAGGGATAGACATTTGCTATGGGCATGAAAACAGCCTTTCAGACCGAAGGTAGTGATGCGACAGTATTCCTGCAAGTCAAACAGATTTCACAAGGGCTGCTTCATTAAAAGAAAATATAAAGATATTGCTCAGAGTCTGCAAGGATAATGAGTGTTTGGTTCCGAGTGTTTCAGTTCTGATGAATTTGTAGAAGTTACAGCCCAGGAGCGGTGTGGGTATTTATTTGGGGGGCATGAATATCATTACCTTGGCTTCTCTATCCCACATGTTTTGTTTTGTTTTTTAACATGGGCAGACACTGGGAGTCGAACCCGGGTACTCTGGCATGGCAGGCAAGCATTCTTGCCTGCTGAGCCACAGTGGCCCGCCCTCACATATGCTTTTTTTTTTTTTTTTAAGTTTTTTTGATTTAAAAACTTCAGGCTACATTATACTTTGGACGTAATCAGGAAACAAATAAATTATGGAAAAATTTTCATTTCCTTGGTTTTAAAAATGACTCTGCAGACCTGAGAAAAAAGAATTTGTCCTGAAAAATCCATCCATCCTCAAAAGATTTTTGTTCATTTTAAAAATTACTGAATTTCCCCCATAGTTTGGTGTGAACAAGGAAAACCAACAGCACTTGTCTTACTTAGGTGCCAGGGACTTTAGAGATCTTATAGCTGATTTTCTTCTTATAGCTTTAAAATGCATGAGTCTAGAGCTGCCTTGGTATTTATTAGTGAAACAAAAAGGGAGCTCATCCTTTAAGATGCCACTCCCTCCAAGGATGATAAGTCCTTGTTATTATGGATTGGAAACAGACTGGGCATGATATCCCATCAGATATGCATTTGACAGGAAATTGGGTACCTCCAGTTACTGAAACAGGGGCTTCAGGGCTGCATGAGAAGCATCATTTTGAAAGCTTATGAACAACCTCCAATGTTTCTGAGATTGTCATTTCATCCTAGATTCAGAAAATACCCTGCAGCCTAGCCCCTAATACCTGGGCATGCTTCCTCTCTCTTGCGTAAGTGATAAGCATCATTAATAGTCCTGTCAGTTTTGATTAATTCTGTGCATAAAGATCAAGAGCGCATTTTAACTTTGGGGCAAATTAAACCATGGTGGACTATGGTCGTAATACGCATAGACGTAAGGGATAAACATTTATTAAAATAGAAAAACCAGAACGTTGAGCCTGCAGGGATTGCTTAAAAATAAAAGCACTTAAATAAAGAATGAATTCCAACTGGAGATAAAAGAAAGCCATAGGGATGATCAAGGACTTTTGGGTTGTTTTATTCAATAATTTTTAATGGCTTCTAAACCTGAGTATTACTTGGCTACAAAGCTGCTTAAAAAAAATATCCATTAGTATCCTGTGTGAACAAGTGTAGGCTGTTAATCCACTGATCAGTAACTAATGCAAGGAAAATTTTCTTTTTTATTCATTTACAACATCAAACCGTTTTTACTTAGTCCTGAAACGACTGGCTATTTGCAAGAATATAAACTATTTTTGAGGAAGATGACAGAGGACATTGCTCTAAAAGGTACTTAATAGGTCCTAAACATTTGAGTTAAAGAAAAATAAACAAGGTGCTTTGGAATATACCTGTACCAAGGATACAGTAGAATATGACAATTCTAAGAGACTGGAAAGGACTTTCTCTCCGATTTCAGTGAGATTTGTCTTTCGCATGATACTCTTGGCTTGGTATGGGAGTTTTTTTACATGCAACTATACATATGATTCTTGTTTCATTCTCTTACCAATAGAGGAGCTAGGTGAGATATTACCCCAAGAAGGAAAAAAGGGTCCAGAGAAGTTAAAAGATGTGTTCCTGGTAATGCAGTTAGCAAATGGAAATGATCAAAGTTCAATTCAAATCACTCTGACACCAGATTCCTCTTCTCTCCATGAAACAGGAGCAGCGCCTCATTAGCAGGCACAGTGTTTCGGCTCTTCCCTAAACTACAGCAACACTCTTCAACGGCACCATTCTGTCAGAACTTCTTTGCTAAATTGTGCTTAGGGAAGGGGGGAGGCCTCCTTAGACATGTCAATAGTACAAGGTCTGAAAGACATACCAACTCAGCAACAGATATGAGGATTGCTGCACATTTAGCAGTGACTTACTGGAGTCGTGAAGAGAGGAGAGATGAACAGGTAGGAAAGAGTTTTAAACTTATATTTTTTTTGCATAGATTGACTCTAAACATAGAAATATCCTCTCCTTTAAGATTTTGCACATTATCTAATTTAACTTGTATGGTCAGTTTACTTGAACATCATAATTACATGGAATCTTAAACAGGACATGAGATCTTGTTGGTTTGTATGGGTTACTGTGATGCCGTGATATATCCCAGAGTAATTTGGGCAAAGAATAAAACGTATTTGTAACGTCCCCTTGGGGACTGGGGAGAAAGGAAGAACTATTCAACTTCCCTAGCTGGGGAGTTCCTGATATTCTCACAAATAGTGGGGACAACCATTTCAATAGGCTGAGCCCTCAATTTTGGGGTTCACCACTATGAAACTTATTCCTGCAAAGGAGAAGCTAAGCCTACTTATAATTATGCCTGAGAGTTACCCCAGAGAGCCTCTTTTGTTGCTCAGATGTGGTCT
The DNA here is from genome assembly GCA_004026745.1 of Myrmecophaga tridactyla. Taxonomy (NCBI): domain Eukaryota; kingdom Metazoa; phylum Chordata; class Mammalia; order Pilosa; family Myrmecophagidae; genus Myrmecophaga; species Myrmecophaga tridactyla. Next base: position 55,355 of record PVIY010005689.1, on the reverse strand, counting down.
CTCTCTCTAAGCCAACTTGGCAGGTGAACTCATTGCCCTCCCCTCTACATGGGACATGATTCCCAGGGGTGTAAAACTCCCTGGCAATGTGGGACAGGAATCTCAGGATAAGCTGGGACCCAGAATCATGGAATTAAGAACGGCTTCTTAACCAAAAGCGGGAAGAGAGAAATGAGACAAGATAAAGTCTCAGTGACTGAGAGAGTTCAGCGTTGAGAGTTTATCCTGGAGGTTATTCTTATGCATTTTATAGATATCTCTTTTTAATTTATGGTGTATTGGAGTGGCTAGAGGGAAGTATCTGAAGCTGTTAAGCTTTGACCCAGTAGCCTTGATTCTTGAAGATGATTGTTATAACTACGTAGCTTTTACAGTGTGTGATTTTTACTGTGTGATGCTCCTTTCATCCAGGTTGTGGACAGAAGACTAAAAAAATAAGGTTAATAAGTATATAAATAATACGATTGGATAAAGGGTGAAAAATTGGGTTGATCGAAATACTAGTGGTCAATGAGAGAAAAGGGAAAGGGGTATGGTATGTATGAGTTTTTTCTTTTTCTTTTTTTGTCTGGAGTGATGCAAATGTTCTAATAATGATCATGGTGGAATACACAACCATGTGATGAATATCGTGAGCCACTGATTGTATGCCATGTATAGACTGTATGTGTGTGAAGATTTATCAATAAAAATATTTTTAAAAAAAGATTTTTCACAAAATTTGTTGTCTCCAAAGTGGTTTGATTTTACTTCTTTGTTTATTCCTCCATCCATTCTACACATTTTTATTGAGCATCTGCCCTTGCCAGGTTCTCTCTCAACCCTTGGGTAGTGCATGTTTCTCAGGTGACAGGGAGAGGAGAAAAGCTGGTTGGGAGGTGGTAGATACCTAAAATCTTGGATATTGTGATTCACAGAAATCCCTTGTCCCCATGCCCACCATATGTTTTTTAACATAACACCAGCATTTATTTCGGGTAGCATTTATTTTGTAGGTCCTTGGCTCCTGTGCTTATCTCCTCAAGCATTTCTGGAAGACAACAGCATGTGTTTCATGTGTGGTCAGAAACAAGCGTGGTCAACCTTCACCTGGCATCTGCTGTTTCTTCCTTCTCCTCTCTAGCCTGAATCTTCTAGGTTCTATCATGTCCCATCAGAAACCATTGCTGATGTACTCGAGTCAAGAGGTAGAAAAGCGAGGCGACTGCTTCTCTCCTCTTTGGGTTATCCTCTTGTTCCAATCCAGCTCATGGAAGACTTGGGTTAGGGCAGCCCAAAGACCAAAGAACACATCAGACATGAACTTAGACGTGAATTTTAATTAGGACTTTATGAGCAGGAGAGGATCTTCCATGGTGGTGGCCGGCTGTGGAAAATGGAAATTAGTGCTTTGCAAAGGGGTGCAGAGCACAAGGGCTTATGAGGATTTAGAAGAAGGGTGTGAGAACAGAGTTTCAACAGGGTCTCATGACGCAGGGGTTTGTTATCAACAGTGATCAAGGGAAGGGAGTTTCATTGCATTGTTTACAATACCATTTGCACATTTCCCCCCCTAAGAAAGTTTGATGACCTTTGATGTCTGTCCTGCTCATGTAGGCGGCTATGTAAAATGACCTGCTCTCAATATGGAAGGGAATCCTGGGCCCTGGGTCCCTACACCTCTGTTAGAGGGGCTTCGGAGCCCCTCTACTTGGGCCTCCAATGGCTTACAGAGTCTGTAATGAAATTGCTTGTTAAGATTGGCTTCCAGAACTTTCATCCCCCAGACCCAGGCTGGAGTCAAGGGGAATGGACCAGAAGAAAACCTCAGTGACAGTCCCTATGTGGCCCTTAGAATTGACCCCTTCTTCTGGGCACCAAGCTTTCTCCTTCCATCGAACAAGTTTTCTGACCATGGCCATAGACCTCCTCACAGGTTGATTGGCTCCTCATGCCAAGACTCCTGGGAAGCCCAGGGCATGCCTGAACCTCAGCAGGGAATTAGGGCTGGAGATCAGGAAGAGGGTAGTGGGTATACCCACAAGCAGTGAGCACTCTTCTATGTGAGGAGGCGCCGAGGGGTCTCAGTCCTAGGCATGGCACCTTTGAGGGTGAGGCTTAACAGTATTTAACAAGGAACAAGAAGATTTTTCTTTCTACTGTTAGAGATGAAAGATGTGGCACAATTATGTCAGCCACATGAATGAAAAGGATAGCACTTATTCATTCTGAAGTGTAATCAATGAAGGAGGAAAATGTTACAAGAACACTCCCTGGTTTGAAAGGATGTTGGAGTAAGGAAAGCAGGAAGACACTGGAAGTCTGAAATAAAGGGGACGTGTAGGGAAGGTGCAGAAAAGAGATGAGGGATGAAAACAGAAATGTTTCAAAGATCTTCCTTTTTGACAGTTGTGGTAGTTGGGTTCAGGTGTCAACTTGACCAGGTGATGGTGTGCTGTTGTTCTGTGACTGTGGACTTAAATCATCAGCATGTGAAATTCGTCTATGGCTGATTACATCTGCAGTGGGCTAAGGGGAATGCTTCCACAATGAGTGCATTTAATTTAATTAGCTGGAGGCTTAAAAGAGGGTCAGAATAGAGGTCAGCAGCTCAGATCCAGACTTTGGAGATGCAGAAAGGACATGCCCTGGGGAAAGCCCTTTGAATCCAGAAGTGGGGAGAGAGGGCCAGCAGATGTCACGTGTGCCTTCCCATATGCCAGAGAAACCTAGATGACAGTTAGCTGCCTTTCTTCAGAAGAACTGTAAATCCATAACGAAATAAATCCCCTTTATAAAAGCCAGTTCAGGGGGGTTGTGAGGGTAGTTCAGTGGTAGAATTCTTGCCTGCCATGCAGGAGACCCAGGTTCTATTCCCAGCCCATGCACTTCCCCAAAAAAACAAACAAACAAAAATCAACCAAACAAAAAGTCAACAAATGGTGCTGCAATAGCAGGATACTCACATGGATAAAGAATAAAATGTGACCCTGCCATACAGCATACAAAAAAAAGAAAAAGCCAGTCCGTCTCTGGTGTATTGCATTCCGGCAGCCTTAGCAAACTAAAACACTTAATTCCTTGTTTCCTCTTCCATTGGGTGTTGGGAAATATCAGCTGTACCAGAGGTCTTTGTGTGATGGCAGGGTATTGTCAACCCTGCAACTTATAATTTATAAGAGTTTTTAAAACACAGATCGCCTTCTTATGTAGAAAGCTTACTTCCAAAAAATGTGATAGTTGGTGTGATTTAGGAAAAATTTCACTTAACACCTATTTATTGAGTCCTTAATTATTTTCCTGGCCATGTGCTTAACATTCTACTTATAAAGATAACATGGGCCCAATTTTTCTGGCATAAGCTTGACATCAAAGAGCATAAAGCAAAACAATTCCTAGAAAGCACTGGCATGGTTCTCCACACTAACCTGGGATCCATACCTTGTGCCAGTGCTGGTAGATATGGAGATGGGAGCCTGGGGTAAGGGAAAGGAAAGGAAGTGTTCATATTTTCACAATTTATTAAAATTTGAGCGAGGGCACCTTATTTGTTATGTCAGACCTATGAGATATTACAATAATTATGAGTTAATCTCTGAGAGTATACACTCTTGAGGCAGGCTAGTGTCGTGGAAAAAGCATTGGCCAGGCTTGGGGGTCCCAAGTCTGGGTTCTGTCTCTGTCACTCACTATGTAGATTTCCTTGGACACATCTTCCACTGAAGATATTTTTTCTTTTGGTATCTAGCTTCCTCATCTACAAAATCTAAAGTTAGGCACAAGCTACATGAATTGCCTTCCAGTTTTGAGATTCTATATGGCTTTATGTTGTATGTATGTTACCACAGTAAACAATTTAAGTGAAAAACAAAACATGGAACAGTATCACATGAGGAAGTGAGCCTTAATGCAAACTACAGAATTTAGACAATAATATAATTATGATAATAACAGACATAACACACTAATACAAAATGCTAGTAACAGGGAAAACTTCTATACTTTCTGCATGATTTTTCTGTAAATCTGCAACTGCTCAAAAAGATAAAGTGAATAATAATATTAAGTAGGAGAAGTACACGATAAAAGAGCTTATGTATGGCACTGCCATTTCATCATATTTAGGACCTTATACTCAACCATTTATTCATTTAACAGTGTTTATGGGGAGATCAGTAAAGACAAGGAATTTGACTTGTGGAGTTTATGTATTACGGGGAGACAGACAAACAAGTCAACAAACAAATAAATGCTCAATTACCACTTGTGCTATGGAGCAAACAAATGGGCTGATGAGGTGAAGAATTTCAATGAAGGGGCGCTCCTTTCAAAAGGTAGTGCAGGGAAGTCCCCTCCATTTGAGTGATGGAACAGGGACGTGATTGTTTTGTGAGAATTATATATGATTGTGCAATGTACTGTACAAACATTTTAGAACCAGTAAAAAGGCTTATTTATTTAACAAAAAAAGCTGAGTTAAAATTATATGTGCACATGCTTTAGAGATCCAACTAGTTCTGCTGATTGGAAAAACAATAGTCTCAGGGCTCCTTCTATCCTAATGGCCCTTCCCTAGAGAAAAGCTTTCTAGTTTTCTAAGATAAATTTTTGAGTGTACCTTCTTGTGTTTATAGTTTTATGCGCTACAACTTTCTTCCCTTTTCCTGCCCTGTGTGCACAGGTATACCCTCCCCATTCTCCTGATACAGATTTATCTTCATCTCAAATAGAACAATATTCAATCCTTACATGACTGTACCCATGCGAGCACTATCCACAGATGAGCTCTGTTACTTGTAATCACATAGTAAACCATGTTTGCTCTTCCTTTCCTGCACAATTTTTTTTCTTTTTTCTATAATTAATAATTAGCTTATTTTCTGTATGTATCACTTATTCAACCTCAAACACTCCTCCAGTTGTCTAAATATCCTCCCCAAATACCCTTTTATATCAGACATGTTATCACTTTCACATCTTGAAGCAGCATCTCCTGAATTCATCTTCCCTATTCTATTCTGGACAGATTAGCTTTCATGCCTGCAGCCCAGCTGTCACCCTGGGGATTTCCTTCACTTTGCCTCCTTGTTGGATCCATTTCTCTATCTTATGTCTTGCCCTTTTTGGGTTCATTCCATCATTTTGCTGTAGCATATCTTTCAGTAGTTTCCTGGAAAAGGGGTCTTATAAAGTAAAATTTTTGAGATTTTGCCTGTCTGAAAATAACTTTATTCTTTCTGCACGCTTGATTGATAATTTGGTTGGGTTTGGAAATCTGTAGGCTGGAAATCATTTGCCTTTGGAATCTGAAACCATTGCCCCATTGTCCTCTACCACTTAATGTTGCTCTTGTAATATCTGGAGCTATCTTGATTCTTCATCCGTTGTTAAAAACTTGTGTTTTGTTTTCTCTCTGGAAGGTTTTAGGATACCTCTTTGCCCTAGTAATAGAAAATTGCATGTTGAATCCACCGTGGTATGAACCTAGTTGCCTCCATCATGCTGGGCACACTGTGGGCCCTTTCCTCCTGGGAGCGCATGTTCTTCCTTCCTGGGGAGTTTTCCTAAATGATTTCATGGTTGATTTCCTCCTCTCTGTTTTCTCTTCTGTATTTTTAGAAGTCCTGTAATTCAAATGTGGGACCTCCTGAATGGTTTGACTCATATGTTTATTGACTTTTCTCCTATTTGCCATTTATTTAACATTTGTTTTTTTCACCCTTCTGGGACGCTTCAAGATATTAGCTTCAAAATTTTCCATTGAAATGCAAGGAGCACAGCCTCTCCAGAACATCACCTAGTTCCATCCCCCATCACACATTATGTGATGTCCCTTCCAACATGAAAAAATTAGAATGGGCATAGCCCAAATACCCCTAAAGCGTGGGAGAAAGATCAAAGGTGATGGTGGAGTTATACAGAGAAGGTAGGGCTTAACAAATGAGTATGAGTGCTGAATCATTACATTGATATTTATTTTAGTCTGCAGTACCTTAGAGCAGCTAGAAGCAAAAACCTAAAGTTGTAGAATTGTTACCCATGCCAAACTCTGAAATCTGTTCTGCAAGTAATTGCTGTGGTATACTTTGAAATGTATTGCTTTTTTGTCATATGTTATTTTTCACAAAAAAGAAAAAAGAAAAGAGAAGGGGGAGTGTGACAGAGAAGATAGGATTTAACAAATGAGTATGATTGCTGAATCATTATATTGATATTTCTTTTGGTCTCCAGTATCTTGGAGTAGCTAGAAGGAAAAAAAAAAAAGAAAAATCATGGAACTGTAACTTATACCAAACTTTAAATTCTGTTCTATAACTACTTGTTAAAATATACTTGGAAATACATTGCTTTTTTGTGTATATGTTATATTTCCCAATAAAAAAAAGTTAAAAAAATTTTCCATTGAACTTTGCAATTCTCCCATCCCATTTTTAATTTCCCAACCCCTTTTTTTGTTCTCTGATATTATTCAATTTTTGATGGTATCCTAGTCTTGCTTCTCTTCATTCTCCTGTATCCTTAATGATGTTGAGAGGTTTCTTTTTTTTTTTAAGTTTTCTTCTCTCTACATAGTTATCTGTTCCTTCCAAATAATCTTTTTTGTCCTTGTTCTTTATTTTTCTCTGCTTTTCTTATTTGAATCCTTCCTTAAGTAGCTGTTAATCTTTGGTGGACTGCTCATATTTAAGAGCAGATGACCTAAAGGCTGATTAGAAACTTTGAGGCTGTGTGCAGGGCTTGTTAATGCTAAGCTTATTGTAGAGGGATCTGGCTGGTTTTCCTTTGGGGGGGGGTCATGGTTGGGGATACCCCATGCTAGAAATTTTAGGTCTTTCCTCCTGATTGCCCACTTCCTCCCATCCCTCTCTAAAGGGTGAAGACCTAGGAAGTCCAAGCACACACGATACAAGATTCACTTTTTCTTTATTTCCTGCAAGCTACCTGCTGGGGATTGAAACATGTGCCTCACAAAAGACATGTCTGTAATCTTATTCTGTGTTACTATTGATGTGAACTTATTTGTAAATGAAGATGTTAGTATTGGTTAAGGTGTGGCTAAATAGAATCATGTTGAGTCTAAACCCATATTGCTGGAGGCCTTATAAAGAGAGGAAATTCAGAAGAAGTCAAGGAAAGCCACAGGAGAAAGCAGAAATCAGCAGACACAAGGAAAGGGAGATGGGGAGAGGCTACGTGACAGGAGGCAGAGAGGCAAGTCAAGGAAGCCCAAAGATTGCAGCAAGGCAGCACCAGGACCACAGACTTTGGAGATAAATCATGGCTTTACCAATGCCTTGATTTTGAACTTCTACTTTCTGTTACCGTGAAACAATAAATACCTATTGTTAAACCACCTGGTGTGTGTATTTTTCATAGTGGACCTGGCAAACTAAGACAGTACCTGTTTCCTCAACTCTGCATGGTGTCCAGTTCAAGGACCCCATATTTTGTCCTTTCTAAGGAATAAACTGGTCTCTTGCTGAGATTGAGTGAAGAGTCATTGGGGAAAGAGAAGAACTGCCCAGTCAGAGAAGCAATAGATTTTATTCCTATCCCTTTATAATAAAACTTAAAAAAAAAAAAGTAATAATATAGAGGGGTTTCTTAAATCACTTTGGACCTGTTCCTTCTTTTAAACTCCTCCTCATACGCCTTCCCTAACTTACCTACTGCCACCCTTTTATGACCCTTTTATAACTTTACAGGTAAATCAGGTTCTACCTCCACTTCCCCCATTGCCAGGTTAGGATCCAGCTTTCCCAAGTCTGCTGTCAGTTTCCACACTTTCCACTGTGCTTCCACTTCCAAAATGTTGTCATCGTAGGCTTCATTTTGTTTCTTACCTGTTCTGAGTCTCTTTACTATGGATTTATTGGGGTCTCACTAGGGAACAAAATTCCATATGTGAGTTTAATCAGCCATCTTTACCATCTTTACTATGTGAAGATTTTGTTGCATGGCTGTGACAGGAACGAATTTATGTTTTAAAATGATAATTTTTCTCTACTGTGTGGAGAATGGGTTAGAGGAGAGCAAGAATGGGGGTGGGTGCTAGAGATGACAAGGGTGGTGCCAAGTAGGGTATGGGAGAGGTAGAGAGAATGGATGCAAGACAAGCCTTGTAGGTACAAAGGACTTGCTGATGGATTGGATATAAGGAGTGAGAGGGAGGGAGGACTGAGCATGATAACTGCTACTCTTTGTTTGAGAAACTGACGGTGCTATTTACCAAGATAGAGAAAGCTGGGAGAATAAAAATATGTCATATTAGAGACAAATATTCAATCATTTTATGGCTGTTCAGAGGCCTTCAGAGACCTGGGCTCCAGAGAACATTGTACAATGAGAAAACAAATATAATATGGTTTTATCTCCTGCCTTTTTGTTTTCATGATAGCTTATAGGTACTTAAGTAGCAGAAGATGAAAAGGACTGAATGTGGTGTTGACATTTTGTTTTTCCCCAGGTAATACAGTGCATTACGACAGGGCATTGGTTTAATGTACAGGTTGATCCAAGAAGCCGCAGAACCACAGCATTCTTTCTGGCACCCTATGAGTCTTAAAATTCCTAAATGTGCTTTTCTTACTCTCAGAGTAATTTTTAATATCATTTGACTTGACTTCAATTCTTTTTTTTACTTAATAGCAAAAGAACTCACTGATTTAATCCAACAAATAACTATTATTATAAAAAAAAATTAGTTGAAGTTGTTTTTGTGCTTGATAGTCAAAATAGGCAAATTACTAATACTCCTGTAATCTATGACCTGAATCATTTTATGGACATGGGCAGTGATATATAAACAGTTATACATACCAAGATATTAAAAAAAACTGCCCTTCATCATCCAATACTATTTGTCCTATATTTTGTGACAATATTGGCCAATTCTTTAATCCAAGTTCAGTTCGACAAATCTCTTGAAGGATGTTCAGTTCATCATATTTTCATTGGCTGTGCTATATAGGATTATATATTATTTTAAAATTACATCCTGAAAGCTTTGTTGTGAATCATTTGGGGAGCAAATCTTCCAGTGAAGTCTGGAAAGCTTGCGACTCGATATTTATTTATAGATTATTTTAAAGATTTAGTCCTTACCAAGGTAAAAAATAATTTCTATAACTATCTCTTTAGAAAAGAATTTATCCCTCGGATGGGATATGAATATGTGAATGAAAAGCCATTTTCTGAAAGAGCAGGAAAACAGAGCACCAGATGTCCAAATATTAGGTCCTGGCTATTGAGTAATGCTCTCATATAAAAAAAGAAAAAAAAGAGTAAAGGAAGGAAGAAAATGGTGTTTATTTGATAGCCTAATTATTGATGCTAGGTTTCAGTGTGTAGAAACCTGTTAATGATCTTAGTTAGATGTTAATGGTAAACAGTAGTGTCTTACTCTGCCTGAGCAGCTGTCACAAATAGCACATTGTGAGTTGTCCTAAAAAATGGAATTTATTGGCTCAAGGATTTGAGGTGAGTAGAAGTCCCAAATTGAGACAGTGGCAAGTGTTGCTTTCTCCCTGAAGACTGTCATGTTCTGCTTTCGGCTACTGACAATCCTTGGGATTCCTTGGCTTTCCTGTCACATGGTGATGTCCTCTCTTTTATCCCTGCTCTGAGCTCTCTCCAAAATGTTTCCTCTTTTAAAGGAAACTCCAATAAACTAATCAAGATGCACCTGGAATGGGTGGAGTCACATCTCCATCTAATCAAAAGGTCACACCCACAATTGGGCATGTCACATCTCCATAGAGAAAATTTAATCAAAGTTTCCACCCTACAATATTGAATCTGGATTAAAAGAAACTGCTGCCCCTACAAGATTGGACCAGGATTAAAAACATAGCTTTTCTGGGGTACGTAATAGCTTCGAGCTGGCACAGAGATCAATGAAGTTCTTGTTCCTCATTCTACCAGAATAACCACAACTTCCCAACAGGGTCTGCTCCTCTTCTAGACTTTGGGCCTGACCAAGAGGGTAAAGAATGGCGTGGCCAAGAGCCTCTAGAACTGATGAACATTCAGGAGACCACATGTGAAAAAGGCATAGACTTATTTTTCTTGTCTTTGTGAATGCCCAGGAAGCATAAATGCAATGCATTTTTTTTTATTTCAGAGCATGACTGTAGTACTTTTCCAGAGTGTACACGAATTTTAATCTGAAACCGTGAATTTTGAAACTTATTATTAAATCTAATCATTCCAACCATTACCAAGGTTTTGTAAACCCTTGGGAGAACAAAGGGCAGGTAGTCATATCATTAGTCACTATTCTAAAAATAAAATCATAATATGGAAGTACTTGACTTTCAGGAAAACACAGAAACTATAGAGAAAAGTTTTTCCTTCGATTTTACTTTTCATTCTTGTTTACTTCCTTTCTGACTTCCCTTCCTTGAACTGAGAGGCATCTTGGGTTATCACAGCTTGGAGAGTCATCTCTTGTAGAGACTGTTCCATGCTCTGCAGAAATCTGAAATCGCAAAGTTTAACTCTTCCATTCATTAAAAAAAATAAGAAGAATTAGGAGCTAAAATAATGATTAGGCACTGCTTTAGCCATTAATTTGGTCGCAGGTAGGAATGAACAGAACAGACAAGTATCCCTATTCTTGTGGAGCTTATGTGGATGTCAGAGAGTACAGAAAATGATAGTAATAATCTAAACGTGTAGTAGTGTTAAGTGCTAAAGAGCAAAATTAAATCAGAGGAGGATATGGAAGACCAGAGGGCTGCGATTTTAAATAGAGCTGTCAGAGAGGGCCTGACGGAAGAGATACTATCTGAATAAAGACCTGCAGAAGGTAGGGAGTGAGCCCCACTGACATCTGGGGGAAGAGTGTCCCAGACAGAGGGAAGAGCAAATACAGAGCCCTAAGACAGGAGTGCACCTGAAGAGTTGAAGGAGCAGCAAGGAGGGAGGCATGGCTGGAGGGAGGTCTGAGTAGTAAGAAACCATATGAAAGAGGTAACAGAGGCCAACCTGTGTAGAGCCTTGTCAGCCATTATAAGAGCTTTTGTTTTTTCTCAGAGTGAGATGGGAAAGCATGGGTAGCAGAGTGTTTTACTATACTGGGCTAAGAATAGAATGAGGAGTCACAGAGGCAAAAGGAGCGCATTTAGGAAGCTCCTGCTATAATCCAGGTGAAGAAGAAGAGGGTCTGGGGGTGGAAAGCACAGTGTAGGTGATGAGGAGTGGTCAGGCTGTAGATCTTTTTTGAAAGAAGAGCCAAGAGGAATGAGCACAAGAGAGGAGTCCTGGACAAATTCAATGTTTTGCATCCGAGGCTGTGGAAGGGTGGCATTGTCTCTTCCCAAGAAATGAAGGTGATGGGAGAAGTGGAGCTCAATTTTGGACTTGTGAAAATGGAAATGACCATTAGCCATCCAAGTAGAATGCTGCTGAATTGTGATTCTGGAATTTAGGGGAAACAATTGGGCTAGAGATAGAAATTTGGGAGGTGTGGGCTCAGACGGATCATGTAGAGAGTGAATGTGGCTAGAAAGAGAAGAGTTCCAAGGACAGGATCTAGAGTTGGAGAGAGGAGGAGGAACTAGTAAAGAATGAGAAGGAGCAGCCAGTGAGGTAGATGGATACCAGGAGAGTGTGGTGTCCTGGAAGCCAAGGGGAAAAAATTTTGAGGGAGGAGAGAGTAATCAACTCTGTCAAACATGTATGTATGCTTCTAAGAAAGGTCCAATAGAGAGGGGTAAATTGATACTCTAGGAAAGAGAATGGAGAACTTCTGGGGAAATTTCCTTAAGTACAGAAGAGGGGGTGGGACCCAGAGTGTGAGTGGAGAAATTGACTTTACCTAGGAGCATGACAGTTTATCCAGAGTAATATGGGAGAAAGGAGAGAAAATGGGCACTATTTTAGCTTGCTAAAGCTGCCAGAATGCAATTCACCAGGGATGGATTGGCTTTTTATAAAGGGGGCTTATTTAGTTACAAATTTACAGTTCCTCAGAGGAAAGGCAGCTGTTTTTCTCTCCACGCTTTTTGGATTCAAATGGCTTTCCCTGGGGAGTTTCTTTTCTGCATCTCCAAATGACTGGGTCTACATTGGCTCTGAACTCTGAGATGAGCTGAGCTGAGCTGAGCTGTGCTGTGCTGAGCTACTTCTCTCTCTCTCTTGTGACTCTTAGTTTTAAGCCTCCAGCTAATTATATTAAACGTCACTCATTGCAGAAGGCACCCCCCTTACCACAGATGTAATCAAAGATAGATGAAATTCACATGCTGATGAATTAAGTCACAGCAACAGAATAAGTGTGCACCATTACCCAGCCAAGTTGACACCTGAACCTAACCACTACAGGCACCCATGCTGGAAGGTGAGGGGATGTGGTGGTAGCTTCCCATGGCTACTGTTTTTTAGTGAAGTAGGAAGTAAGGTCCACAGCTCATAGTAGGGATGGGTTGGGGGTATCTTGGAGGTTCGAAGAGAGAAAACAAAGTATGAACAATAGCAATGAGTGGGAGAGTGAAACGTAGAGTATGATTTCTGGGTCTCTAAGGCCCATGCCATGAATTTAAAGTGAAATGAGTTACATTTAGCTACATAAATGCCAGTGCAAAGTAGGCTAAATTAGACTTAAAGAGTTAATGCTTACCTCAGAAAACAGATCGTGATACCTAAATTCACATAAGATATCAACATATACCAGAGTTTGCAAATATTTAGTAAGAAATAAAACCATTGCTGTCTTAGATGTCTTCTCTTCCTCTTTAGTAGCATGAGATGTTGACTTTCTAGCTGTTCATTCCTTTTCGTGAAAATTTACCACATAAGCAGTGAGTAACAACAGCATGCTATATCATGAAGTTTCCACCAGCAAGTAACTGGCTCACTCACTAGCTAAATGCTTCACTCGATGCACCAGCCTTGGGTGCAAGAGTTAAAGTCTTGCCTCAGAAAATCCCATTGGCTGGTGAAAAGCGCAACTGCTAAAGCCATAAACACCAGTGGTTCATGTTTGTTTGGCCTAATCCTGGACTTCCTTTAAACAAGCTGCTCTACTTGTATGCCACTTGGCCTACACCTAAAACTGAACACCCTGCAGTCTTGTTTTGCTCACATCCAGTGAGCAAAGCTCTTCATCCTACCTTGTGTTTTGAGTCCCAACTTTTCTTGTTCTCCTCAAATGCTGATCATTCTCTTCACCTCTGTCAATAGTTTCATGATGTCTTATGAAGCCCAGTACCTGACATGGTGTCTTAGCTTCACCTTTGCTTTTCACCTATGAGTTGCCTTTTCTCCTCCAACTCAGTCCACATCCAGCTTTCCTGGGTGATAGGCTTTCCTAGTGCACTTCAGTCCCTGAGGTCAGTGGCCCATGGGACTGGCCCATCTGCTTGCCTTTTTTTGGCAGGTCTTCCTGGAGCCTATGGAAAGGGATCAGGCCACAGCGATGCCTTCTATGGCATACATTGGAGAAATACTAACCTAAGCCTTTGACTTCTCTACTTCGGAATGAAAGGTTACTTGCAAGGTGCAGATCTGGGTGGAGAGCAATGGAGTGGAAAGTTGGGTGTTCTAGACCAGTATTTCTGAAAGGGCAATCCTTGGGTTTTCTGCAACATAATTGCTTGGGCTGCTGATCAAAACATGCATATTCTTGGGCTACCTCCAAGCCTCCTGACTCACAATCTCTGCAGGTGGGGCCAGGAACTTGCTTACCTAATTTGCACCCAAAAGGTATTCCCACTCTGAAGCATGAGGACTACAAGTCAGATCAGTGGTTCCTAAACCTGGTGGATCCCAGCACCACCTTTGGATGGTTAAAATGCAGATTTGGGGATTTCATTCCCAAACATACTGAATCGGACTCTCTGGGGTGAAGCCTGAGACTTTAACACCAGCACCACTTCCCAAACGATTCTGAAGATCAGCCAGGCCGGAGATGCAGAGCATCCTTTCTGCCATACCCCTCTCAGCTCATTTGGAAAAGCTGTTTTGTTCTGGAAGACTGTCTCTTGTTAGTAAGAGAGCAGCAGCTCTGGGTGCAGGCTGCCCTTCAGGACCCTGCAAAGCTCTTCATCTGGGATGCATCACTAACCTGCCAGCTTTGCTCCTTTAAAGAAGAGTCCCAAACCTGGCTGCATTACCTGGGGGGAATTTCAAAAAACACAGATGCTAAAGCTCCAGCCCAGACTTGCTGAAGTTGGGGTCTCTAGGAGTGTGTTCAGGAATCCCTGTTTTTCAAAAACACCCCAAGTGACTGTGAGGATGAGGCAAGTTTGGGAGCCACAAGGGTTGGACTCTGGTAGGACCTTCCAATATGCAGACGCCATAACAGCCTTTTAAGGAGGCTCCAGGTACTGCGAGTTTGATTAAAATGTAAATGTGCCCTCAAACTGCACCTTCCTGATTGCATCACACCTGGTACTTGGTACTGCCTCTTCCCTACAAACCTCTTCAGGAATTTATTCTTCACACTTCCTACTTTCCTACTTTGTTCAGCTCCCAGCACCCTTCTGTCTGTTCATTTATTGCTGCCACTGCCAGGTATGGCCACTTCCAGGTCTCTGTCACTCTTGTGTCTGGTTACTGAGGCAGATTTGCCTGAAACTGGAATTGAATGTTTTCCATACATGCCCACACTAAGATGGTAGGATTTGAGTTCTTATAATGAGGCATGTGTGACTTAATTGTTTTCAACACACTAAAATTTAAAAACATAGCAAAACCCCTTAAGAATTCTATAGCTGGAGCAAAGACTGAAGTAACACCTGGTAAAAAGTCGAGGTAAAACAATATGTTTATAGAGTTGCAGTGGAATTATTCTTAAGCGTAGGTGAATATATGGAGGGGTTGGGGCAGAGACAGGAGCTATTTGTAAGGATTGCAAGTGAGCAATCATTTATTGTCCCATACATGGGATGTTTGAACAGGAAGGCTAGAAAAAACAGCTTTGAAATAGTGTATTGGTTTTAGCCCTTTATGGCTTAATCACTTTCTTTGAATTACTTCCAAATACTTTATTTTCACAGCTGATAGCAAGCAAACATCACTCCATGATGTCTGGAATTGTTTCTGGTTTTGAACTGATGGAGGCCAAGTAAATGTGGTTTACTGTATAAATAAATTGATTATTTTCTTTCTGAATTTTTATGTAATTGTTCATAAGAAGGTAAATGGGACTTTTCAGAACAGTTGCTTTTTTTGTTATCCAAGTAATTAATGTTAATCATAGAAGAATTAGAAATTACGAGAAATGTAAAGAAGAGAGTAAAAATTGCCGTACATTCTTGACTTAGAAAATGACTGTTGACATTTTGGAGAATAGCCTTCCAGGCTTTTAAGACACACACACACACACACACACATGCATGCAGCTTGTTGTTTTGTAATTTGTAGAAACAATGGTTTGGGGGCTTGGATATTTTTTGCATTCATTACTTCTGCTCTTCTTTCCATACCTCAACTACATCAAAGCAGAGACCTTTTCCACGTGAAGCCCTTTGCATAGGTGCCTCTCTCTGCCTGGGATGCTTTAACTGCCTTCTTCAAGTAACTGCATTCTTCTTTCCATTCATGTCTCTGGTCAAATGTCACCTCCTCAGAGAAGCCCTCCCTGACCACTCAGTCTAAAGCTGCAACACCCCCCACTCCCAGGATTCCCCGTCCCAGCACCTCCTATGTTACCAGGACCTTTTCTGCCCTATTCCACTGGATCCCAATTTCCTAGGACAATATCTGGTACAGCGTAGGAGTTTAACAGATATTTATGGAACACATAATAAGGAAATGACTGATTCATTGAGTGAATGAATGAATGAGACTGTTAAACTTGGAGGGTGGAAGCTGGGGACCTATGGCTGAGCAAACAGACAAAGCAATGTCGGCAGAGGGTCTATGAGGCAGTACGCCTGATAACCAGATTGTTTTGAACAGACCCAGAGAAATCTTAAAGGCACTACTTGGCTCCTAGCAAACAGCAAATAGCAATACCTGAAAAAAAGTCCCTTTAACTTCAGGCTCTGATTGAGGTTTGGGTAGAATTCAACAATTACCTTAGAGATTTTAGATTCATAACCTTATTTTTAGTTGCAGTTTTGCCTCTTTCAGATTAATTATTTAGACTGAAGACTTGTAGTTTCTCATTAAATTCCAGGAATTGATTCTAGAAAGACATGGGTGATTTTTCTAAGTGGTATTATTTTTGTGTGTCATTGATTCAGCCCACAGGAACATCCTTATCTGTGGTATAAAATTGTGACAAATCAACAATACATTTGAGATTATGAAATTATGCATGAGTGCTCAAGCTTTTAAGCTAGATAGGTGACAATGAGGTTCCTAAAAATGATCTATAATAGTTCTTTGCATTCCTGTCACATGGATCTTGATGAGGCAGGTACGAAATAAACGAAGTATTTAACTTGCAATACATATGAGAGAAAAGAGAGCAGGTTATTACTCCCATTTCCAAGATAAAATCATCGAGAAGCAAGACACTATCAGAAATGTGGGTTGAGGAAACTGTAACAAATGCAGAGGACTTGATCATATTTTCCGATCACTCTAGCGATCAAAGGTATGTACCAAATTGCATGTAGAAGGTATAATGAATTTACACAAAAACATGAAGTCATTCTCCTCTTTTCTTGTGTATGTTATGGTTGTTGGGAAATGCTTTAAGTGTCTCTTTCTATTTTGCCCTTTCTCTCATGTAAAATGCAAAAAATTAAAAGACATGAAATCAGAGCAGGCGATTTGTACTTCCATCTGACTGTGAAGGAAATCCATTTTGTGGGGGTGGTTGTTGTTGAGTCAGGTACTTCTTTGCCCAGAGCCAGTAGAGTCCATCCTCAGCAAAACTGTGCAGTTGGTTAAGTTTGTCCCATTCACCATCCCTGTCAAGCTCGGTTCCTCGTTCACCTCCCCTAGGTTTCTTCCTCCAACATCCACCATTCCTCAGTGGTGGTCACAACTCATCAGGGCAAAATGTCCACTTGGATCCCAGGCTCTTGTGCCTTTACAGTCCTCAGAGGCTGCCCTCACCACCCTCTCTGAAGCATGCGTCCTTTCGTACTTGCTCTCATTTATATCCTAGTATTTTATTCCCTTCACGGTATTTGCCATAATTTGTATCTTGTGGTTTTTTAATTGGTTTATTTATTATCAATCTTTTCCAAAGAATGTAGGCTTCATGTAAGTAAGCACTCTCTCTTCTTCATCCATTGAATCCCCTGCATCATCAAACTAAGGAGGAACTTAACTATCTCCTCACAGACAGTATTTGCTTAGAAAGGGGATACAAATGCCTTTAAGAGGATAGGGAAAAAAACAAAGTTGCATGAGTCAGAGAAATTTTTTTTTTTGATAGCTCCTATAGCTGCAAGAAAAACATCATGTTGGAAGAACAAAAAAAAAAGAAAAGGAGAGAATGAGACACACACATATGAGGTCATTTACAATTTGAGTAATAGCAGATGTATTTCATTGTCTAAAAATATTTTCTACAATAGACATGTTTTATGACTTCATGAAATTTTCTAAAATATATTTGCCTAGCTTTGGATTCAACACAAGCCTTGGGGTTAAAGAGTTACAGTCCAACTGAGGAAAGGAAGTTTCAATCATAAAACATTTTGACATTTCCAAGAGAGCTAGCCTCCATCTTTTTCCTTGTCTTCCTCTTCCTTTCCTCCCTTATTCCCTCCCCTTTTTCCTCCATTCCTTTGTTTATTTTTTCTTTTTCTTTTTCCCCTTCATTAAAATTATATCAAAATAGTAAATGCTGGTAGTAATGCAATTTAAAATAATAGTACTATTGGAAGGGGAGAAAGAATATGGAAATATTAAACCTTACCATCAGGGAATCCCCTGATATTTTAGGGAAACCCAAATCAATAGACCATGCCCTCGATCATGAGGCTTACTCATTTGAAGCTTATGTAGGTAGCAGAGAAGCTTAGACTACCTATGGGCATGCCTAAGAGTTACTTCTGGAGGACCTCTGTTGTTGCTGAGATGTGGCCTCAATCTCTCTAAGCCCAACTCTGCAAGTGAAATCATTGCCTTCCCCACTACGTGGACATGACATCCAGGGATGAAAGTCTCCCTGGCGACGTGGGAGAGGACTCATGGGATGAATCCAGACCTGGCACCATGGGAGCAACAATTACCTCCTGACCAAAAGGGGGAAAAGAAGTTTAATTAATAAAGTATCAGTGGCAGAGAGAGTTAAAATAGAGTTGACAGGCTGCTTTGGAGGTTGCTCTTACGTAAGCTTCAGGTAGACCTTGCTGCCTATCATAACCTGCCAAACCCAACCAGGACCATTCCAGCCAATCCTAAAGAACACCTAGGGCAATATATAAGATTCTGCAAGGGTTCCAGGCAGTACAGTAACTTTCCAGAAGCCTACAACCTCCAGATGGGTCCCTGGTCCAGATAAGTCCTAATGCCTAACCCAGCCTCTCCAGAACATCAGATAGTTCCATCTCCCTCTCCCATATTAGTGACAGATCCTTCCAATATAAAAAATTTAGAGTTGCTATAGCCCAAACAACCCCAAAGACAGGTATAAAAAGATCAAAGGTGATGGTGGAATTATACATAGAAGATAGGATTTAACAAATGAATATGAATGCTGAATCATTAAATTGATACCTCTTTTAGTTTCCAGTATTTTAGAGCAGCCAGAAGTAAAAACCTAAAATTGTGAAATAGTACCCCATGTCAAAGTCTGAAATATGTTCTACAACTAATTGTGTGGTGCCGTGCTTGGAAATTTATAGCTTTTTTGTATATATGTTATTGTTCAAAAAACAAAAAGGAAAAAAGAAGTTGATTGTGATGATAAAAAAGTATTTATGCCCTCTAGCCTCCTATATTCTGGAGCAGCTAGAAGGGAAAATATGAGAGGATCATGTGGTAGCCCATGACAAACTCTGGGACCTGTCCTGTAACCACTTGTTGAAGAGTGTTTTGAAAACTGTTGCTTCTTTATTTCTTCACTTTGTATATATGTTATACAATTTAAAAGGTTGAAAAATAATAATAATACTATTAAAAAGTCAAATGATATTTAAATGTTCATATGACAAAATACAGCAACTCCCTTTGTCCCAACCACCCCATTCTTCTGATTCCCTTTTCCCAGACATAGTTAATTATGACTCTTTAAGCTTTTCTTTCTGACATTTATAGATCTCCATGCTTTTAAGTAATATGTGAATAATGCTTTCTTTCGAGTCATCAATTTAACACAATCTAATGAGTTCTTAATATGGTACATGAGTATGTAACTCCCTTACATTACCATTCCCTCTGCGTCTCCTCTTCAGTATCCTCCTATAATTAAACTACCAATTTTGGTTAAATTGGTTAAATACACATTCAGTGTTAACATTATTATGCTTATGAAAATTTTATTCACAGCTGAAAACAGTAGTGTCTGGGTTCCCCCAGGAACCCAGGATCCTGAAACAAGGATTCAAGTGAAAGTAGTTTATTTGAGAGTCAGAGGAAACACCACTGGGGGACTAGGGAAGTTATGAATGGAAGAGAAGACAGTATTAAAGGGTGCATTATCAAGGGGCTACCACTATGGGCAATTGGAGATTTATCCAGGGAATGGTATGGGACACACCTCTCAGTGACATTCCATTGAACGGTGAGGGAGTTGAGGTATTTATACACCACCTCCATACAGGCAGCATGACCTTATGAGGCTTTAGTGTAAGTCAGCAAAGAGATGCCAATATTGGCAATTGGATGTTGGCCACTCACACCAGCTATATAGTGCATTGCAATTATGCTTTCACACTTATTTTTTTGTTTTTTCCTGAAGTTAACAATTGCCTTTTATTTTTCAAAAAAAAAATGCTTCTTTTCTTGGTACCTAATGCTAATTCTTCCCACATCTTCCAATTTATTTTTTTCAGTGCAACATTTTACAAAGTTAATCACATCAAGTAATCTAACAGCTCTGATTGTTTTGTTGGAGGCACCCTGGAGACCTTTCGTCTCCCCTGTGGACTGCATACTCTCAAGTCCTGCTACACAGATGACAGCCATCATGGAACATCCTGCTTTATTCTTTGTCATTTGATTTGGACTCCCTTGTTTCCTGATCCATACATATTTCTCTTTCTTGATTTACTTCTTGGTGAGCACATTGTTCAGAGTTTAGTTAGGTTAAAAGACAGCTCAGTGGGAAAGTGCCTGTTCTCTACTGAGTCACACTGCTTTCATCAGAATTGGTTGCCCCATTTCCCTCTGTATTGTTGTTATTCTCAGATTTTCCTTCCCTGTATCACCCAGGATAGCGCCATCAATTTTCCCCTGTCCTAACAAAAGGTTCCAGGGAGAAATATTTTTGAGTATCTGAAAATATCTTTATTTTATGCTCGATTAGTTAATTGGCTGGATAGAGAGTTCTAGGTTGGAAATAATTTACCATCAGAATTTTGAAGACATTTCTCCATCATCTGTCTTCCAATGTTGCTATTGGAAGTATAAAGTAATTCTGATATATAAAACCTTAAATTTGGCCTGTTGTTGATCTTGTTTTTAAATCTCTAGAAACTTGTCAGATCTCCTCCTATCAATGTACTACACTTTAGGATGAAGTCACTTATGTAGTGATTTGCAGCTGTATATACTCCAGAAAACATGTTCTTAAATCTAACCCATTCCTAGGCATGTGAACCCATTGTAAGTGGGATCTTTTGATGAGGCTACTTCGGTTAAGGTGTGATCCACCTCATTTGGGATGGGTCTTAATCTTCTTACTAGAGTCCTTTAAATAAAATGAATGCAGAGAAAGTCACAGAAACTAGAAGCTGAAAACAATGAAATCCAGAGGAGAAGGGAGAGACCAGCAGACACCACCATGTGTCCTGTCATGTAGCAGAGGAGCCAAGGATTGCCATCAGCCAGTCTTAGGGAAGAAAACATTGCTCTGATGAGGTTTTGATTTGGACATTTTTATGGCTTCAAACTGTAAACTAATAAATTCCCTTTGCTTAAATCAACTCATATTATGGTACCTGCTTTGAGCAGCCTAGGAAACTCAACACTTGGTGTAGGTTGATTTTTATCCATTGTGTTGTGCACTCAGAGAGCCAGGCCCTTTCAATCTGGAAATTCATATCCTCAATTCTGGGAAATAGTCTTAAACTATTTTGTTGGTGATATTTTTTGCCTACATTTTCTCTGTTATCTCGCTCGTCATCATGCTATTCTAATATAGACTTCTGTACTGGTTTTCTAATTGTCTTATTTTTTTTCTCATATTTTCCATCTTTCTCTCTCTTTTTTTGCTTTAAATTAAAAAAATGTATTGTGGTAAAATATAGAGAGCATAATTGCCACTTTAACCATTTTTAATCATACAATTTGGTGGCATTAATTACATTCAACAATGTTGTGCAATCTATTCCCAAAATATTTTCACCACCCCAAACAAAAACTCTGCATCGGGTAAATAATAACTTCTCATTCCATACCCTATTCCATCTCCTGCCCCTGGTGACTTCTAATCTACTTTCTGTTTTTGAATTTGCCTATTCTAGATAGTTCCTTTAATTGGCATCATCTGATATTTTCCTTTTGGGTCTGGTTTATTTCACTTAGAATAAAGTTTTCAAGGTTCATCCATGTTGTAGCATGTATAGAACTTCATTCCTTTTTGTGATTGAGTGATATTCTGTTGTACTTAAATAACACATTTTTTTGTTCACTCATCTTTTGATGGACACTTAGATTGTTCCCACCTTTTGACTGTTGTGAATAATGCCACTGTGATATTACTTTACAAGTACATATTTTTGATTCTTTTGGTTACCTACATAGAAGTGAGATAGCTGGATCATATGGTCATACTATGTTTAACTTTTTGAGGAATCACCAAACTGTTTATCACAGCTGTGACACCATTTTACATTCAAACCAGTAGTGTACAGAGGTTCCAATATCTCCTTATCTTCACCAACATGTTATTTTCTTTTATTTTAGTAATAGCCATCCCAGTAGGTGTGAAGTAGAATCTCATTGTGATTTTGATTTGCATTTGCCCATTTGTATATCTTCTTTGGAATAATGTTTATTCAAGTACTTTGCCTATTTTTTTATTGTGTTGTTTGTCTTTTTGTAGTTGAACTTATGCGTTCTTCACATTTTTTGGATTTTTAACCCTCATCAGATATGTGGTTTCCAAATATTTTCTCCCATTCTGTAGGTTATATTTTCACTTTCTTGATAATGTCCTGTGAGGCACAGAATTTTTAAATTTTGATTAAATCCAATTTATCTATTTTTTTCTTTTGTTACTCATGGTTTGATGTCATATCTAAGAATTTATTGCCAAATCAAAGATCATGAATATTTACCCCTGCATTTTCTTCTAAGACTTTTACAGTTTTAGCTCTTATATTTAAGTTGTTAATCCATTTTGAATTAATTTTTGTATATGATGTGAGGTAGGAGCCATGCCTTTCTTCTTTAAACTCTTCCTTCTGAAAAGTTTTAACTCAACTCTTCAGTTCTTCCACTGAATTTTTCATTTTAAATAATGTTTTTAATTTCAGTGAGCTCTTTTTAGTTTTTGAATGTTCATTCATTATCATGCCTTATGTTTATTTCATGATAGCAATATTTTCTCTTAACCTTCTACATCTATCAGTGATCTCTATTGTTATTGTTGTGTTATATTTTCATAGTTTCTGTTTCTTTCTAGTTGCTTTTTTGTGTTTTAGTATTGTTTTTCGGCACTTTTATATTTATTTTTCATAGTTAATCCTTTCCTCAGGTGTTCAATAATCCTTGACTATTTATTTTTGAGACTGGGAAACTAAAAATTTGATTAGAAGCATTGAACACATGGGTGGGTCCTATTGACTCCGACCTTTGTTGAAGGGCGAGCTACTTGGGAAATCACTATCTAGGGAAACCTCCCAAGCTTGTGCTTTGTCACTTGGAATTACTGATTCTATTTAAGGCTTAATATTACCTTTATTTAGAACCCCCTTTCCTGTGTGGATAGCTTTGTCCAAGAGAGAAACTTGCACAAGATTTGGAAAGCAGAAGTGAAGTAGGAGCCATTTCTTTCAGAAGGTCATAGTGGTCAGATGTAATGACATATAGATGCAGAGGTGTCCAGTGTCTCCAACTTATAGCTTCTCATCCTAACTACTGGCTACGCTGACCAAGAGTGGCCCCAAGTCCTCAAAGGCCATAGCTTCTGTGGACCTTGCCATGATCTCCCCATTCACAATCCCACTTGAGTAGCAGACAGGCATACTTTCTGAAAATTTCCCACATGCTCCTTTCACATCAATGCTTTAGGCTGTTGTGCATGTATTAGCTTCCTACTGCTGCTGTAACAAATTATCACAAACTTAGTGGCTTAAAACAACACAAATATATTCTTTTACAGAAATGTAGGTCAAAAGTCCAAAATCAAGGGGTCAGAGGGCTACATTTCTTTAGGAGCATTTAGGGGAAAATTTTGTTTTCTTGGCTTTTTCAGCTTCTAGAGGCGCCTGCACTCCTTGGCTAATAGCTCCTTCCACTATCTTCAAAATACATCATTCCAACTGCTGGTTCTGTCTTCACACCCCCCTTTTCTCACTTCAGTCCTCTGGCTTTCCTCTTATAAGAACTACTTTGGGCCCATCTGGATTATCTAAGGTGATCACAGAATCTCAATATCCTTATTAATCACATCTGCACAATCCTTTTTGCCATATAAGGTAACATATTCACAATTTTGAGGATTGGTACATGAACATCTTGGGAGGGGCCATTATTTTGTCTATCCTGGTGGTTAATAACTTTCTCTCATCTTCTGACTCCTCTCCTCCAGAGCCTCCACTTCCCTAGATCCTCCAACATTTGTGCAAGCCCTGAAATAATCCACTGATCTTGTTCAGATTTTACTAGTTTTATATGCACCCATTTGTGTGTGTGTGTATGTGTAATTCTGTGCAATTTTATAATGTGTTTTATATTTTTTAAGTGAAAAAGTCCTGTTACAATAGTTTTTGGAGCTTTGTAAAAAGGCAAACTTAGGCTTGTTTCCAATTTGCCCTCTTTATTCTAAAGTTGAATGACAGGAACCACAATAGAGTGTGTCTTGAACTTGTAATCAAGAGCAGAGCATGGTCAAACCCTATCTTCCTTACTACACTGCCCACAGTCCTATGGTCAGCTAACAAGGCTCTTTGTTGAGATCATTGGATTATAATTATTCTGCATCCTTCCCTTTTTTAATCAGCTCAGAGAAGGGCAATTTGCTACACAAAATTGAATAGGCAAAATGTTTATAACCATTAGTTTGCATTCTCTCTGTGGTAGGTTCTTTGTCCATACTGAATTTAGGTGATAGGTTCTTTTAATTAAGATTGGAGAGGAAGAAATGTAAAACTGTTTTTATTCCATATTTTCTTTCTGAAGAGGAAAATTGTGTTATCTGATTTCCAGTGAGATAAAGAATTAATGAGAATTAAGAGTAGGATGCATAAATGGGGCTATATCTTTGGATAAGTACTTGTTCCTGAATTCTGTCAAATCATGCCCAGTAGTTGGGCATTGAGATAATTAATTGTCTCAGTGGGCCACCTGGATGCAATTGAATGCAGTAATGGAAAATTAACATTTTGTATTTGTACCCCAAGCCAGGAGGTAGGCGTGTAGGCTGATGAGATGATCAGAACCGGGTAACATCTAAACTAAAAGTCAGTATAGATGGTAAAAGAAACCTAAGATTTTATGTTCAGCCATTTATGTATATTGTGCCTTATTACAGAACGTATTTGTATGAAAGAAAGAAATGCTATTTCAATTCTCTTCCTACTGGGCTCTTCTGGGAGATTGTGTTTGTGAAATAACTGTGTTTTCGTTGGCTGTATTTGACCAGGAACAGGCAATAGAGATGTTGAAGGGGATGAGCACTGATAAACAGAAGTGAGAAGAAAAACTTTATTTTTACTCTATAGTCTTTTCTTTTTCAGCCTATCTGATTTAGGGCATCAAAATTGTATCAGCGAAGGAATCTAAATGAAACCATGGTGGTTTAAAATAATGAAAGGAAACTGCATGAGACACTGATGACTACAGTAAGTTAAGACTTAATTAATTCCACTTATTCTTAATCTTGTTTAATAAAATTGTAGATTCAAATGTGAAGAAACTTTTGGTTATCTATTGTTGCATAACAAACCACCCCTAAACTTAGTGGCCTAAAACAACAACCATTTATTACTGACCTTGAGTCAAGAAGGTTCTTGTGATCACAGCCATGCTAGGCTGATCTTGTCCTCCCTCAGTCATTCGTCTCTGATCTGTTGCACATCGACTGGAGACTAGCTGGTTTAAATTGGCTCTCATCTATGTGGTCGCCTGTCTTCCAGAAAACTGGCCTGAAATTGCTCACATCATGGCTATAGAAGTCTGAAATAGCGAATAGAAATGTGCAAAGCCTCATGAGGCCAATGCTCGGAGTGGGCACAAGGTCACTTATGTTGCATTGGTCAGAGTCACAAAGCCAATAAATATATATATATTCAATGTTGAGCCTGATGGCTAAGAGAAAAATACTAGCAAAATAACACAAGCAACCTTTTCACATGCATTATTTTCTTTGACTGATAGGCATTTCTTCTCTTAGACTTATGGCATACTCTTAATCATCCTTCAAGTCCCAGTTCAGCCCTGGTAAACTAGCACTGGTCCCCTCCTCCAGCAGATACGACCTCATCCTCCCTTGTGTCACCACCAACTCTATTGTTCGTGTCTGTTTACAGGCACAAACCCTTAGTGTAGTTTCAGTTCCTTGAGGACAGGGCCTGATTCCCAACCATCTTTATAGTTCCGGTTTCTTACACAGTACTTGGCCCAACAGACATTTTCTGAATAAATGAAGTGATGGCAATTTCTCCAGTTTTATTTCTCTTGTCCATATTGTCTTGATGTTGTCATATTGAAGGAAATTTATCTCATATTCATTTCTCCCCCTTTTATTTTAATACTGTTTTAGTTTCCCAGCTACTAAAACGAATACCATGCAATGGATTGGCTTAAACAAAAGGAATTCATTAGCTCTTGGCTTTGAAGCTTGGAGAAGTACAAAATTGAGACATCAGCAAGGCAATGCTTTTTCCCCAAAGACTGGCATTCTGGTGCTGGCTGCTGTGCAACTTTGGTCCTTGGCTTTCTTGTCACATGGCAATGCACATGACAGCTTCTTCTCCTTTCTCTTCCAGCTTCTATTGATTTCCAGCCTCTGGCTGCTCCTCATGCCTTCTCTTTCTGTGTTCAATATTCTTTGCTTGAAAGGACTTCAGCCATACTGGATAAAATCCCACTTTCATTCAGTTCAGGCACACCTTAATTAATAACAACTTAAAGGTCCTATTTATAAATGGGTTTGTTTCTGTTTGGGGTGACTTTCTTCTATATCATTTTCATACTGTAGCTCTAAGTGCCCAGGATCTTAGGACTTTTGAGAAAGAAATGATTATGGTCAAATGCTCAGAACTCCTTGGCAGTTCTGTAAGACTCAGTTTTTGAAAATACCTTTCTTTAATGGGCAAATAGACTCCATGGGCAGTTGTTACATAGTTCTGAGCCTATAATGATATTTTTCTTTTGTAATAAACCCCTCTGTTTCTCAGCATTTACCTCTTATTGCATGCTATTGAATAAATGACTACAGTTAAGATCCTCTGGGGGTTAAGAGAGAAGAAAGATAACATCTAATTTACTGTAGTCCTATTTTATAGAAGTGAAAACTGAGGCCCACAGAGATAAAGTAACATAGTCAAAGTCATATAATGACTTTCAGGTTTTATGAATGGGATTTGTACACTATATTTTAGAATCATTCGAGAGGAAAAAAAAAATGCCCATGAGATGGCTGTTTCCCTCCAGTTAAGTCAGGTAAGGTCTCATGTGATAAGAGCCCTCCCTTAGCAGAGAGTCTTCTTCTTTGAAAATGCATCATCTCCCTCCCTAGGGTCAAGCCTGGAGGGCAGCACCCCTCTGACTAGACCAGGAGTCCTTACCTGTGGGCCACTTGGATCAGAATTATCTGGTTAAATGCAGGTTACTGGGCCCTATCCCAGACCTCCTGAATTCTTGGGAATTTGGGACAGAAATCTGTGTTTTTGGCAATTGGCCATGTGATTCTGATGTACTTTGAAGTTTGAGAATAAGTGAATATAATATAATGTCAAGCAAGTGCTATGAAGAAAAGTAAGTTCGAATGAGGAGATGAAGGGAAGAGTACTATTTACATGGTTTAGTTAGTGGATATGGCTTTGAGCTAAGATGTGGAAAGAGAAGAAATGCTGGAGATCTTTGGTAAAAGGGAAGAAGTAAGAATAAGTCCAGAAACCCTGAATCAGGTATGAGATTTGCAGGTTAAAGGAGGAGAATAAAATCCAAACTCCTTGCCATGTCCTGCAAGACATTATATTCTCTGGCCCCTGTCCACTGTCAAGAACTAGTCAATTGCCACACCTAAGTGTGGGGCAGGTAAGGGTTTCTGGCAAATGTAATGCCCAGCTCAGCAGCAATTAATCAGCACAGGTTCCGTGCTATGGATTGGGGAGCACAAGCTGTTAGAGGAATGTGCTTTAATAAGATTGCAGTAAGATGGACTTAATCACTGAATTTGGCAAGATGAATGTCATTGATGACCTTGACAAAAGTTGTTTGAGTGGGGTAGGGAGAAACTTTTGGAATGGTTGGCAACTTTTAGAGGATTTCTATTGTGTATGGGTGAATAGAGTGGTGACTGGAGGGTTGTAGGTTTGGGAGTTCGTTTTTTAAATTGCAGGTTCAATGGCATCTTTGAATATTGGGAATGATCCAATTGGGAAGGAGAAACTCACAATTTAGAAGGGAGGCAAGAACAAAAGATTTCAGAAGGGAAGACTGGAAAGAATCCAGTGCACCAAGGGATTATTTGGCCTTGGGAAATAATAAGGACACTTCATCTTTTTCAATGAGGGGAAGGCAAGTTCAAATAGCCTGGAAGTGGTGGAGCCAGGATCCAAATGAGTTTTGTCTCAAAGCCTATTTTACAAATTTGCCTAAGACCAGCTTATGTTCAGGAAAAAAGGATTTCATTATTTTTCTCCTCCTCCTATTGTGTGCCGTATGGTCCTTCATTCCCAGAAACCATAGTTCCAACTAAAACCATTTATTCATTCAGCAAGCTTTTTTGAGCACTCACTCTGTGCAAAGTGAGTATATGGTGTGGAATCTGGGTAAGGAGTTCTCATCATAAGTGAGAAGTCATTCTCTTTTTTTTCTCCCTGATAGAGTAGAAGATAGATAGAAGTTCTCAGGCTTCCCAGAAGAGGTCATGATTTTGCCCATCTGACCAAATGTCCTGGACCTGTGCTTGAAAAGTGTCCTCTCCCAAGAATGGTGGCTTCAGGAGATGATGTAGGAAGGAGATTCTCACCCCTCAGCTGGATGAACTCAAACACCCTGGAGATGGGTGGTAACCAGACCTCTCTCCACACCTGGGCCAGCTTCAGACTAATGTCTTCATGTCATAGACTAGAATTTTCCTTTAAGGACTGATTGTCACAATTTTGTGAGTATGTGAAGGAGCTCTGTTTGTTTTAGTATCTTCTTTTATCTGCTGAGGTTTTTCTTGAGTCTATTCTATTTCACATCATTGTTGGAAAATACCTTAAGGGGGGGTCTGTATGAAAAATACCAACTCAAATTTGACATCCAGCTCACTGAAGAGTTTGAATTACTGAGTTATAACTTACTTGGCTCTATGTACTAGGTTAAAACCTGATACTAAGAGACTTGACCAGCAAAGAGAATACTTGGTTATGCTTACACTATAAGTTTAAATAGACTTCTGTGAGATAAAGTCTCCTCATAATAAGTATTTTCCATGGTAAAATGTGTTCCAAGTTCCAAGCAATAGACTTAAGCCAAAGTCCTGGAATACAAACCACTTGAAAGTAAGCATGCTTAATTGCATAATTGTACTTATTGCTAATATATATGATAGTTTGCAGAAGTATATGAAAGGCTCAGGGTATGGATGAAAGTATAATAAGGTTAGGACAGGTTACCACCAGGGCTAAAATCAATACAGAGAAATGTTGGACAAAAGGTTCTCTGTACTTTCTTAAAGTGTGCAAAAAACTAAACTTTGAGCTTCCTGGTGACAAGAGTAAAATAGGAAACACAATTAATCCCAAGATTCATGGTTTCCATAAATGCAACCTATTTACAAATTGGAGCCTTGAAACCATGTCAAGGGAAGAACTTCTGCTCTTGAAAACAGGCTTGGGGGAGGCACACAACAGCATCCACAATAGCCTTGTGGGCCACTCCCCTTCACAGATCCTTATCTGGACACTCTCTTGGCCTTATTTCTTGGCTCACATCTCCCTCTTCTCTCTTAATCTTGACCTTGATTTGACCTGGCTGGTTTTCTGGTGCTCCATTCTGTGCTGTCTTTGGTGGCACAATGGCTCACTTTTGGTTACAGTCCCGCTTGGTGGCAGGCCTGGGTCACTTGGTTCTGGACCTTTAGCCACACACCACTTGCTCTGACTCCCCCTGTCATCACGAGACTCCGAACCAGAGACTGGTCATCAGCTTGAAAGCTGGTCTCATTCTTTAAGCTCTAGCCAGTTTGGAGCAGTTAGACCCAAGGGAACATTTGCATGTTCTAAAATGGAGTTGCCTGAGGTAAATATTATTCATCCCTATGTCTTTTGATTGAAAGGCGGTATTAGTGCTATGCAATATATTTAAAGACATTTGTGACATTTTTCAAAATGTTTTCTTTGATATTTGTTTGTGTTTATAATGTCTTCCTTCCAACTATAAGTGATTGAATTTATTCTGTACAGTGATAAAAGCCTGGAGTGAGTCAGGGTGGTGGCGAGCCCCCTAATTTGCATTGCTGATTTGCGATATCTAAGTAAAGGTGATGATATGTCCTGTTACACACCTATATACCTTGGAAGACGAAGGAAGAAGGAAAGAAGGGAAGGAAAAGAGGGAGGGAGAAAGAGAGAGAGGGAAGAAGATGCCCTAAGAGTACAGTGATTGTTTGGAATATTTGGAAATATAATACTGACAATATGGAAACATATTTGCTCATGGGTACAATAGCTGTCAGGGTTCCCAGGAGAGCTGAGGGGTTTTGCCCTCTGGCTACATTCTGTGGGAATGGGGATAGGGATGTTCTCTCCCTGAATGAGAGGAGAATGATATAGAAGCGGGAATGATATAGAAAGGAGATTCCAAACCACTCTGCCGGGTGGATTTATATTGACAAAAAAATCAATTCATGCATTCTAAAATGTAAATGTATAGCCAAACAGCCAGGAGGAGCCTAGAATTTCCTTAGGTGTGTTCCTTGGAATTGAAATTGAAATTCAGGCTGCTAACTATATTTTAAACCTGTCTGGAAAGATTTATAAAGTTTAGCTGATCTAATTACATTGTAGGTGAAATCCTGTTGAGTGTCTATCAAAATCGTTCTTAGTCAAAGTTGTGTTAGAGACCTAGAACTTGTATTTTTCATGCACTTTTCAGCTAAAATACAGCACCTGAGCGGGAAGCTGTGACTTCTGGTTTTGACAGCTCTGATACCTCTGTTCTAGCCCATTCTTTAACACTTCTAGTTTTCTCATCTCCTTATGAGTTGGGCCCTTTTCCTAGACTGTGATGACCCCCTCCCCGCCACCCCAGGAAATGGAAAGACTTCACATGGGCATTGCAAGTGGGAAACACCTAACCTGCCTTATTGGAGGGCATTGTTGGTCCATGCAGACAAGGACACACAGCCTGGAGCATTGCCTCAGCATCTTCTTGTGGGAAACATGTGCCCAGGCCTTGGACAATGCACCTCTGGATCTGTTCCCTGGCACAAAGCTTAATGTTATTCATACCTAGAGCTAAATCACTTAACTGAAAAGTACTGTCTTTTCTTTTGCCTTTTATCAGTGTATTTTTTCCCTGTTTTCCTGCTGAGTGGAAAGTAGAGCAATACTGTGTACATTTGATAAACCAACACTTTTATTCTTTTGTTGTTTATTCTTTTGGTGTTTCAAATTCTGCCTAAATCTACAGGAGAAAGGCACAGCTAATGGCTTTGTGGTTGACAGCACTCTATTTCAAGCAGTTGATATCCTTTGGTTGAAAGACAGTATGATATACAATATACTTTCTCTTCCTTCAATAATGGATTTACTGAGATTATCTTCAAAGTAACTGTTCCCAGAATTGGGCACATAGATTAGAAGTGGCTCTTGGCTGCTATATATATAGATTTATATGGAAAAAAAAAAATACCCAGGCCCTGGGAATAAGGTAATTTGTGGAAAGCTGAGTGCTCCAGATATATTACCTATAAGGCTCCCATCCTAATCCCCAAAGTACTCAAGATGGAATCCAGTCTTAGTGTAGGAGCTTCAATGGGGATTTATGGCAAAGAAGAACCAGCAGCTTCCCAATACACATTGTTTTATAAGCTTTCAAGTTATGTGCAGATGAGTTACCTAAACAAGAAAGCTCACCCATCAGTCACTTCACTTGTGCTGTCTATAGCTCAGCACAACTGATGTTAAATGACCTTAAGTATCCCTTCTTAAAACAGCCCCTAATTAAGTCCTGAGCTAATGAGAATCACGATTATGTATAGAGCAAAGCTTATGATGTGCAAAGCAGCCAAGAAAAATTCAAATTAACAGATTATTGAATGGTTCATTTTCTCACAGAGCACTGAGGAAGCAGTAAGATTTGGTCCAGCTCATAGCATGACCATAATTAAATACTTGGGTCCTTCTGCATCCAATACAATCCTGCACCAGGCTTGTATTTACGATGTCTGGCTTACTTCAATTTAAAGGAACAGTTCAAGATCATCTGTGGATTATGTTTTGTTTTTACCATATTATCTCAGAAAATAGAGGTGCTTTCCCCAAAACACTGCTCTGGAAAAAGATACATAGCTGGCAACAAAGGCTTTCCCAGGTGCCACTTGCTGATGTGCCATTGATAACTATTTCCTCTCTGTAGGATCTCTTGGGCTCCAGTGCTGATAGGTCATTGGGATTGGCCATATCTAGCCTAGCTCTGTCCCAGTTCTAGGCCTGGGCCTTTTGGGAGCAGCAGAGCTTAGTGCTACTAAATAGATGAGCAAGTAGTCAGAAATAACTTAAACCACAAATGCTCACCTCTTTGTGACGACGTTCAGGTTTCAGTGATTCCCAATCCAGGATTCTGCCAGTTGCCAGTTGACATTGCTCCCTTTCCTCCTAGCAACCATATACTTAAGGGGAGGCTCAACTTCTTCCCTGTACCTAAGACTGAATCTTGATTTGTCTAAGCCATTGTGAGTTCTTGAAAAAACCTCTAGGCCGCCACAACACAGCTTCTGATACAGCTGCAAATATTGCAGTAGCACAATCCAAATCACTTCCAACTCTACCGGGAGTTAGGTCAGACATCATAGGTTAAGGACACTCCTCTGTAATATTGGCCTTCAAGCATCAGTCACAAGTTCAGGGACCCAGGCCACCCATAATTCTGACCAACTGGCTACAGATTCAGGGGGTTCCACTACCCCCTTGGATTTGATAATTTGCTAGAACAACTCACAGAACTCACCGAAAGCATATACTTATGATTATAGCTTTATTATAATAAAAGGATACAAATAAAAGAGGACAAAAGAAGAGACACATAGGATGAGGTTTGGGAGAATCTCAAGAGCAAGCTTCTGTGTTCTCTCCACGTAGAGTCAAGACACATAACCCTATAAGCACAAAGATGTATTTTCTCAATCATAGAAGCTCTTTGGAGCTCCAGGCTCCCTGAGTTTATTATATGGGATTCCATAATGTAGACTTGATTGATGTCTACTTGGCTAATCTTCAGCCCCCAATCCCTCCTCCCACAGGCTTGGGTGGTGAGCTGCTGTGATGTGGCTCAAAGACTCAACCCTTAATCACATAATTGGTCTTTATGGTGTGGCCAGCCCTACCCTAAGGCTGCAGGTGCGGTCTTGGGCACACCATAAAGAACAAAAGACACTCTTATCACAGGAAATTCCAATGATTTAGAGGTTGGATTCTCAGGGACTGAGGGAAAAAGCCAGTCAATTGTTCCATTATATCACAGCTATGTTCCCTATGGGTGGACCAGCAGCTTCACCAACAACTCTAGGAACTTATTAGAAATGCAAATACTGTTAAGGAAAATAAAATGCCATCTGCATTGGGTATTGCTTGGAGGAACCCCTTTCTGAGAGAGGAGACACCAGAAAACAATTGACCTCCTGGGGATTTCCAAGAAAATGGAAAATGCACCCTAAAGAATTGCAGATAAGCAGCACCTAGTGATAAACCAGTTTTGGTCCAAGAAAGAAAGTAGGTTATCAGAAGGGACATCCCATACTAATCAATGAATATGGACTCCCAACTCTGAAAGACCTCCCTGTGTAAAATGGAAACGACATCAGTCAATCAGAACATTTCCTCACTTGCCTCCATGTTTACCCTATATAAGCATCCTCTTTCCACACCCTCAGGGGAGCTGCTTCTCATTTTTGGTTTGGCTCTGTCTGATTTTCAAATTGTTTGCTACCCAAATAACTCTAACAACTTTTTTAAATCTCTCAGTTTATCTTTGACAACAAAGATAGTTGTCTTAGACCCCACCTCAAGCCCACTGAATCAGAAATTCTAGGGAAGGGAACAAGCCAGTGTTTTAACCAGTCTTCTGGATGATTTGATGCATGTTCAGGTTTGAGAACTACTGGTTTAGGTGGAAGCTTAGGTCCTCTGCCTTTGATTAGTTGAGGTGTGGGCATGTCATGAAGTTCTGGTCAATGAGGTGGGAGGGGAAAAAGAGGCACTTCCAGGAAAGTTTCTTTCTTCTTAAAAAGAGACAAAAGACAGTTATGCCATGAACAAAAGAGTATTTACAAAGTCTCCTTGGGGGAATGGTGAGAAAAGGGGAAAATTCAACTTCTACATTTGGAGAACTCCTGATATTCTTGCGAGCAGTGGGGACAACCACATCAGTAGGCTGAGCCCTCAATCTTGCGGTTTGTTCATATGAAACTTATACCCACAAAGGATAGACTAAGCCACTTAAAATTAGGCTTAAGCGTCACCTCCAGAGAACCTCTTTTGTTGCTCAGATGTGGCCTTTCTTTCTCTCAGCCAACATGGCAAGCAAACTCACCACCTACCCCCTCTCTTTGTGGGACATGATTCCCAGGGGTGTAAACCTCCCTGCCAACATGGGACAGAAATCCTAGAATGAGCTGGGACTCAACATCAAGAGATTGAGGAAACCTCGATTGAAAGGGGGAAGAGAGAAATGAGACAAAATAAAGTGTTAGTGGCTGAGAGATTTCAGAGTTGAGAGGTTGTCCTTATGCATTTTATAAATATCCCCTTTTTGTTTAAGGTGTTTTAGAGAGACTAAAGTAAAGTCCCTGAAACTGTAGAGCTGTGTTCCAGTAGCCATGTTTCTTGAAGATGAATGTATAATGATATAGCTTTTGCAGTATGACTATGTGATTGTGAAACCCTTGTATCTGATGCTCCTTTTATCTACGATATTGATAGATGAGTAAAAAATATGGCTTAAAAATAAATAAATAATAGGGGGAACACATGTTAAAATAAATTGAATAGTGAAATAATTGAAATTGAAATAGTGAAAAAAAAAATGTATTTATGTCCCCCTTTCTTCCTGCCTCTGAACATTGAAGTTTAAGGATACAATGGCTGACCCCTCTGCAGCCAAAAACATTTTCATGTAGCAAGAGGTGTTTATAGAGGTTGGTGAACAGCTGTCATAATTTCTTTGAAAAACATAAAGTATTAAGAAAATAAAAAGCAAGGAGGGACTAAATGTAGTTGATATGAATAATTTACTTGGAATATTTTGGCCAAGTGAGACCTCATCAGTTGTTTTTAGCAGGACCACACCTCAGTCAGTCCAGAACTGGGCACACTAGATGTTACCTCAAGGTCAGGCACTGGCCTCCACAAGGATGCAGCCATATGTTCCATGCAGATTCCTTGCCAAACTCTCAGTCTCATGGCGCATTTTTCTGGGGATGGTAGAAAACACCTATGTTTGGATGTCACTCAGCTCATGGACCTCACTCATCACCTATGCTAAGGCCAAGATGACTCCCGGAGTTGCCTTTGCAGCAATTCAATGACCATTGCTCAGACCAAAAGCAGTTTTTGCAGAGCTCAACTGCTTCTCATCAAAGACTATTTGCTTTTCTTTCCAGGCTTATGTATGAAGTCTCATTGTGGACTCTGTAGAAGGGAATCACAATATTTTATATTTAGTTACAAAAGCTCACCAGGGAAAATGTGACCTTTCATTTGGTTCTATTTTCTTAACTGAGCCCTAAAGCAGATGAGGTATGAGTTGCTGTAAGATGGACCAGGGACTTTGACTTCCTTTCCATTTCAGATACAGAGTTAACTTCATAATGATTGATCTAATTTCACACAACCTCTTGGAGGATGGAAAAGGAGAACACGGAGTCCTGGCTCTGATTTGTGGTTCCAGCCTACCCTGGAAAGGGTTCAGAACCCACATACATTGATTAGTATGGTGTGTTCCTTCTGATAAGCTACCTTCTTTCCTGGACCAAAACTGGTTTATCACAAGGTGCTACTTCTCTGCAATTTTTTAGGGTGCATATTCCATCTTCTTTAATTTCAAAGTAAAAAAGCATTTCCTGGGTGACTGCCGTGGCTCAGCAGGCAGAGCTCCGACCTGCCGTTGGAGGTCTGGAGTTCGATCCCTGGTGCCTCCTTCCCATATGCAAATTAAAAAAAAAAAAGCATTTCCTGAACTTCTAGGGAAGATGGCAGAGTAGGGTGCTGCATGATACACTCTTCCTCCAAACGCAGCTACTGGACAGGCAGAAACTGTCCAAACCAATGGTTCTGGGGCTCTGGAGGCCAGTGGAGCTCTGTATAACTTCCAGGAAAAAGCGGAACAGGGAGCTAGAGAAACTGTGGCAGAAGCACTGTGAATGAATCGCAGCGACCATTGCCCATGCACTGGAGATGGTGGGAAACACCAGTGCCCATCCCCCCCTTGGGGCAAACAGCCTCAGTACAATCTGTGGCTGTCTGCTATGGGTGGGGAGGGACATGGAGGCCTTTCTCCCAGGAATGGGGGTAGGGGAAGTCCTGTACTGATTATGGCTGCTGATTTGTGAGTTGAGAACACTGGGTTCTGGCTGTGAATTGTGGTTCTAGCCTGCCCTGGACAGTGTTCCTCAAGGACATTATTTTAACACTGCCCCTGCCAGGGGGTGGAGCCTGTGGAGGTTGAAAAACATACTCCCTCCTTAGGGCTGCCTTGAACAGTTTGCTGAAAAGGATCACCTGCCAGGAAGGCCTAGAAAGAGCAGCTTCAGGAGCTGACAAAAAATGCTGTTTGGTGTCTTTCCTGACCCTCTCCCCATGGTCCTTTGGAACTGGTCCATGCCCATTTTGGGGGTCCCCAGCCCTGTTTTGATCAGTTAAACATAGCAATTGTAAAGATCTAGAATATGTTGAACCAAGTATCAAAGAAGAGCCTTAATTCAAAGCAAATCAACAATAAAATCCTGGATTAGAGAAAGAAACTGACCATCAGGGTAAACTCAGCAAGATAATCAGATGGTTAGACATCAGCAAAACATTGCACTCATACTAAGAAACAGAAAGATATGGGACAAAGGAACAAATTAAAACGTCAGAGGAGACACAGAATTTGGAATAACTTATCAAAGATGTTGAAATTCAAACAAATCTACTAAGTCAATTCAAAGAGGTGAAGGAAAATATGGCTAGAGAGATATGGACATTAAGAAGACACTGGATAAGTATAAAGAAGAATTTGAAAGCATGCAGAGAAAAAATAAGAGAACTTATGGGAATGAAAGTTATTATAGTTGAGATTAAAAATTACTAGAGGTGTACAACAGCAGATTTGAACAGGCAGAAGAAAGCATCAGCAAACTAGAAGACTGGACATCAAAATTATACAGACAGTAGAACATACAGAAAAAAGAATAGAAAAAAATGAGCAATGCCCTGACTTTAAAGCATTTAACAAAGCTACAGTGATCAAAACAGCATGGTACTGGCATAAAGATAGAAATACTGACCAACTGGAATTGAACTGAGAGTTCAGAAATAGACCCTCATATCTGTGGCCAACTGATAATTGACAAGGCTGCCAAGCCCACCCAACTAAGAAAGAATAGTTTCTTCAACAAATGGTGCTGGAAGAACTGGATATCCATATCCAAAATAATGAAAAAAGACCCCTACCTCATACCTTACACAAAAATTAACTCAAAATGGGTTGAAGGCCTAAATATAAGAGCCAATATCGTAAAACTCCTAGAAGAAATTGTAGGGAAACATCTTCAAGATCTTGTGTTAGGCAATGGTTTCTTAGACTTTACACCCAAAGCATAAGCAACAAAATAAAAAATGTGTAAATGGATTTCCTCAAAATTAAAGACATCTGTACTTCAAAGGACTTTGTCAAATGTGAAAAGGCAGCCTATGCAATAGGAGAAAAATATATGACAACCACATATCCAATAACGGTTTAATTTCTAGAATATATAAAGAAATTCTACAACTCAGCAATATAAAAAAAAGACAAACAACCCAATTTATAAACTGGACAAAAGACTTGAATAGCGATTTTTCTCAAGAGGCAATACAAATGGCCAAAAAGCACATGAGAACATGCTCAGCATCACTAGCTATTAGGGAAGTGTAAATCAAAACCACAAGGAGATATAATTTCACACCTACTAGAATGGCCAGTATTGAAAAAAACAGAAAGCTACAAATGCTGGAGAGGATGTGGAGAAAGAGGAACACTCATTCATTGCTGATGCGAATGTAAAATGGTGCAGCCAGTATGGAAGACGCTTTGGCATTTCTTCAGGGAGCTAAGTATAGAATTGCCATAAGATCTGGCAATCCCACTACTAGGTATATACCTAGAAGAATTGGAATCAGGGACACAAATAGACATTTACACACCAATGTTCACAGCTGCATTATTCACAACTGCCAAAAGATGGAAGCAACCCCAGTGTCCATCAACTGAGGAGTGGATAAGCAAAATGTGGTATTATATTCAATGAAATATTATACAGCTGTAAGAAGGAATGAAATCCTGAGGCAGTGACAACATGGATGAACCTGGAGGATATTATGTTGAGTGAAATAACCCAGACACAAAAGGGCATATATTATATGATCTTACTAAT
The DNA here is from genome assembly GCA_004026745.1 of Myrmecophaga tridactyla. Taxonomy (NCBI): domain Eukaryota; kingdom Metazoa; phylum Chordata; class Mammalia; order Pilosa; family Myrmecophagidae; genus Myrmecophaga; species Myrmecophaga tridactyla. Next base: position 17,086 of record PVIY010005689.1, on the reverse strand, counting down.
CTGAACTAATTATAATAAGCAAACTCATAAAGTTAAAATCTGAAATATAGGTTGTCAGGAGATAGAATGGGGTTAGAAAATGGGGAGCTGGTGCTTAAATTACGCAAAATTTCTATTTAGGTTGATTGTAAATGTTTGGAAACGGATAGAGGTGTGTGCTGATTTGAAAATATGTACCCCAGAAAAGCTGTGTTTTAATCACAATTCAATTTTGTGGGAGCAACCGTTTGCTTTAATCCTGATTTAGTACTGTAGGTTGGAATCTTTTAATTAGGTGATCTCCATGGAGATGTGACACACCCAATTGTGGGTGTGACATTTTGATAACATGGAGATGTGACTCCACCCATTCCAGGTGGGTCTTGATTAGTTTACTGGAATCCTTTAAATGAGGAAACATTTTGGAGAAAAGTCAGAAACAACAGAACCTCAAAGCTGACAGAAACTTCAGAGCAGAGCTGACACAGATGCCAACACTTGGAGAGGCTTTGGAGATGCTTGGAGCCCAGCAGACATTGTCTTGAGATGTTAAGCAAACCAGAACATGGAGAGAGCAAAGGGAAGCCAAGAGATGAAAGCCAGCCCTGGAGAAGCAGTGAAGAACCCCCACAGGAATAGAGGCTGAAAGCAACAGAGCCCAGGAGCAAGGGACCAGCAAATACTAGCCATGTGACTATTCATCTGACAGAGGTGTTCCTGACCCATTGGCCTTCCTTGAATTAAGTTATCTTTCCCTGGATGCCTTAGCTTGGAAACTTTTATAGGCTTGGAACTGTAAACTTGTAACTTATTAAATTCCCTTTTTTAAAAGCAGTTACAGTTCTGTTCTGGCATATCACATTATGGCAGCTTACAAACTAACACATGGTATTAATAGTACATTACTGTGAGTATATTAACATTGTTGATTTGTGTATGTGAATGCAGGTGAAGGGGGTAATTTTATGTCATGTATGTTACTACAAGGAAAGCTAGAAGATAAAACATGGAACTTATAACATAGTGAACCCTTGTGGCAGGCGATGTCTGTGGTGAATAGTACAAATATAAGAATGTTCTTTCATGAACTATAATGAATGTATGTCACCATTACAAAGTGTTAATAATAAGGAAGCATATGGGAAAAATACACTTAATCAAGCTATGAACTATAGTTAGTAATATTTTAGTTTTTTTTAAACAATACAAATACATTGTAGAGACAATTAGATTAGTGGTTAAGTAGGGCTGGGGAAAGATAGAGGGAGTGAGAGGTGACTGCAAAGGGGTTTTCTTTTTGGGGTAATGAAAATGTTCTAAAGTTGATTATGGTGATGAATGCACAACTCTGTGATTATACTAAAAGCCATTGATTTAACACATTGAATGGATTGTATGGTATGTGAATGTATCTAAATAAAACTGCCCCAAAAATGAAGTATTTCCTGATTTGGACTTTGGGATTAGATAAAACAGCATATAAAGCACGTAGATGGATTTTTTTTTTCATTTTTAATACGGACAGCCCAGAGAAAAAGGGAGACTGCAGTGAACTTTGTAACAATGGCAGAACGTGAAGATTAATTAATCTCTTTTTTCTCTGCCAAGTCAAAAATGTGGGTGACACATGTGCCCCCTTTCTGCACTTACACTGATTTATGGAACATTCAGCCCATTAGGTGGAGGCATCTTTTAGCAACCTGGCTCGTCTGTCCCAGTATGACTATTTATAGGTTACTTTGTTCCAACAAACCACTTTTATTCTAACTCCTTCATCTGAAATGGTTGGTATTGAACTATTTCCATTATCCAAAAAGGTGCAGTGAGCCAGATCTTTTTTACAGTTGGAAGTCATTAATATCATTAGGTTGAAGTGATTTAATGTGGCACATTAGGGATGAATGCACTACAGATTTTAGTGTCACAGAAACAAATTGGCTATAGATATGATGCAGTAAGACATAGAACTTTGATGGGCTGAAATGTTCAAAATGAAACTACAAAAGAATACAGAAGCATACAGCATTCACCCCAACCAGACATGACCCCCATTAGAGTCCCTGTTGCCTCCTGAATAAGGCTAAGTGAGTTGGCGTTTCAGACTTTCCATGATTTGACTCAAACCCTCTCTCCTGCCCCATTTCCTTCTAATACCCTCCATCCACAACAACACTCAATGGCCATACTTCCAACTTTGGTCTACATTTTCCCACATTTCATGCGTCCATGTCTTTGTTCATGCTCTATCTTTGGCTGAAGTGTCCTTGTGTTATGTTACAATGGGCTCTTGTGCCCTCTAACAATATCCTGCTTATTTTCCAAGGCCCAGATCAAACATCACCTCCTCCAGGCAGTTTTCTCTGATTTCCCCTCAGTTGGAATGAACACTACCCGGCACTTTCAGAAATAATTACCTGAACTTCCTTTAGTAGGTATTCATCCTACCTAGTATTATAGTTTGCCATTTTTAATATATGTCTTTCTCATTAGATTTTAAATTGCCTAAGGACAGATAAATTTTGTTTATCTTGGAATGCTTCTTATTCCCCAGCATCTATAACAGCAGCTAGCATGTGGTATATATTCAATAAGTATTTGTTTCACGAATGGAAGAGTAATGTGATTTCTCTCCCATATTACTGTCTTCCTAAAAGAGGATAGAAAAACAATAGTTTAGTTGGACTGCCAAGTTTGAATAATTTCGGTAAAATTGTTAGTAACTTTATGCTTTAGTGGATTAATTTTAAATTAAAAAATGAAAAAGGGCTTTATTTTCAACACCAATTGCATTCCTGTTTTAATCTTAAATGCAAGGCTATGCTTTCAGAAGTCTGACCTTTCGCTTCTATAATATTTTTCACTTGTCCCTTTTCAAACAATATCTCTCAGCATTTTGATTAAATAGAAAGTTAAGTATTTAACTGAAAGAACAGCGTTTTCCTATTCAACTATCTCTTAGGGAATGCTTAAAGGATGGTGCAGTCCTGCATTTGTGGCTAGTACCCATTTAAACAGATCACTGAAAACTGTCCTTCCTCTCCAGGTACTTTTAATGGAGAGGACGGTTCTCATTTCTTGATGCCATCAAGTGGGGTAGACTATCCTTCTAGGGGGAGTGGATATTCACTGTCTGATCAGGACATTGTCCACTGTTTTATGCCCAAAGCAGCATCAAATCAGCCTACTGCAGTAAAGACATATCAGTGGGCTAAGCAGTATTGAGATATTTTTTGCCCATTTGACGGAAAAAGTAGGTTAGGTTCCTTTTTTTTTTCCTATGTGCTGCTGGATATTTTCCATTTACCCCCCCAGATCTACTCTCTACCGTTTTCTAGTCTGCTTTGCGCCCCCAGGAGATTGCCATGAAGGAATGACATCAATGCACTCCTATGCCCTTGGTTCCAATGGGCAGGAGATTGGAGGATGGGAGGAGCAGAAGGTTGGGGTATCTGTTCACTTAGCTCCTTCTCTGTGGCTGTGTCCCTCCATCGCATATTACATTTTCTGTCAGGTAGTCTGCAACAGAGCCTCTGTCTTGGGTTCTGGAAACACTCCCTTCAATCGTCCCTTCAGGCCTAGGGGTGGTGTTAGACTCTGTCTTAAGCGGTCCCTATCCTTGGGGTATCCCTACACTCTACACCTCATGCAAATGACTTCAGTAACTTTCAACATTAACTTCAATACGAGTCTAACTCTAACTACCCAGCTGAGGACAGACACCATGGATTAAGGGCACAATGCTCTACATGATTGCTGTCCAGACACCAGCCGCAAGTTCAGAGGTTCCTGGGTGGCCTGCACTTCTAACCAACTGAGCATAAACAAAGTCAGGGGTTCCCGCTAACCCCTTAAGTTGAGTGATTCACTAAAACAATTCACAGAACTCAGTGAAGTATTATAATTGTGATTATAGTTTTATCATAACAAAAAAATATATATACAAATCAGAACAAACCCAAATAAGAGACTCATAGGGCAAGATCTGGGAGTGTCTCAAATGCAAACCTTCCATGTCGTCTCCATGTGGAGTCAGAGCACATGACTCTCCCCGCACATCAATGGGCATTATCAGTCACGGAAGCTCTTTCAAGTTTCAGTGCCCAAGAATTTTTTTAGGGGTTTCATTACACAGGCACGATTGATGGAATCAATGCCCACGTGGTTGAGCTCTATCTCTAGCTCCCCTCCTCTCCCTGGAGGTTGGGGGGTTCAAGTTGATATGACATAGCTCAAAGCCGGAACCCTGAGTCATCTCTGCAACATAAAATGTTCAAGTGTAGTCTGGGGTCCACTGTGTATAACAGAAGATATTCCTGTCATAAGAAATTCCAAATAGTTAGAGGATCTCTCCCAAGAACTAGGGACAAAGACCAGCCAAGTTCTTTATTAAGTATCTTGTATATAATACCTTGGTCCTCTGATGGTCAGTGAAGATGGGCATCTTTTTCCTGTCAGGACCTGACAATCACTGCACCATAGAAGGTGACCCTGAATTGCCCCAGATTTGATTTGGTTTATGAATCTCCTTTGCTTTGTAAAAAAACTCGGTCCCCAAGCCCTCCATGAGACAGATATTGGGTAGCAGATGAGAGAAGGAGCAGAACGCCTGACGTTTTCTACATGGCATGCCCTTCTATCAATCCTTGTAAGGAACATCTTGACACTAACACAAATCCATGCAAAACAATTGAGAGAGGATTTTAAAATAAAAAGAAATGGTAGATACCTCTAGAAAGGCCCTCAGAAATTGTCAGGTTGCTTAGTATCCTAGTGAGTAGGCTTTGCCTGCTTCATACCCAGAGCCCATTCTAAGGACAGCTTCCATATCTATAACATAACATCTTTATATTACAAAAAGAAGCTTGGAATGGTTCCTTTTTGTAAATCCATAGTCATGATATAGCCCTCTCAATACTGTGAACCCAATGATTCCTTATACTGTGTTACCGTGATCACAAGGGATTGGATTAGGGATTGGAATTTCTACCAAAACAGCCTTCCATAGCAGCCAAATGGGAGAGTCATAGTTTACTGGGGGTCTCACATGAATGGTGACTTGTGGGTGCAGTCAGCTTCTTTGTTCTTGGGGAATTTGAACAGGAAATGTAAAATTAGTAGTGTGCAGCCTTGGAAGCAATGGAAGCAGAGACCAAGTAACTGAGTCACCATACTATGTTGGATCACCGAAATAAGAAAAAGCAACTCCACATGCTGAGGGAGGCCACACGGAGGCAGGGTCACCAGAATGAATGATTTCCCTAATGACTTTCCAGTTTCAATTGGGTCCTTTCTAAGTGATAGCCCTAGGTGGCTTTAGGATTAAGTAGCTTCAAGTCTAAAAAAAAGAGAGAAGCTCTCTTTTCCAATAAAAGTCTTAGGGTTGAGTGTTGCTATGCTGACGTGGGTCATATGACCATCCCCAAGTCAATCCCTATGACCTGGGAAATGGAACATACTCATTTACTGGGCTGGTCACCTACCTCTCAGGTGCCTGGAAGTGGGCTCTATCCTACTTGAACCATAGTGTGCTATTATCAGAAGGAAGAAAGGATGATGGACTAGCCAGGAGAGCTGATCCATGTCATCTAAGTATCTCTCAGTTTCTTACTCCCTGAAAGAAGCCAGTGAGCTATTCAGAGAAGCACATTCTCTGTTTTCTCTATTGTGTGTTTGACATGTAGTCCCATAGCTACAATCTGAAAACTTCCAGTGACAGCAAGCTTACCAAATCTCAAGGTAGGCATCCTGATCTGCTGTTGTTGAGCTGCCTACGTTGTTAGAAAGTCCTTCCTACAATTAGCCGCAATCTGCCTGCTGCCAGTTCTTGGTCCCTTTTCTGTCCTATGCAACAGCCCTCCCCATCCATCCTCCACAGCTAGACTTCATCTCTCAGAAGACAGTGAAGATTGATTACAGACTAATTAAAATCAGGCAGTCATTTGTTAGAAAGAACACATTTTCCCATTTACCTACCTGTAACATTAAATAACTCATTCCCACTCCATTAAAAGAAAAAGCCCCAAGCCAAAAACATTAGGAATCTAAACAACCTCTCTCCCCTTCCCCCACAGAAAGCTTTATATAACAAACAACCATATTGCCATAAATAATGTGCTGTGCAGTTGAGTGAGCCAGAGCTGGGTCTAAATAATGAGGTTAGCGGTGGAGTGGCAAACCCCCCTCTAGATACACAACACAACAGTGGCTGATAAAGGCAATGCAATCTGACCAGCAGGGAAATGGAATGACTGCTTCCAATTGATTTTTGTTTAATAAGATCTCACTATAAATGTCACTTAAAGAGTTACAAATGGGATAATTGATCTGTAAATGAACCTAGCACAGAAACACCTAGGGTAGAAACCAAAATACACTATTGGGATCTACTGACTCAGTGTGGTGCACAAACCATCCATTTCCCTGCAGCTAGGGCTTTTGCCCGAGACTCAGAGCAAGATTTCCAGTTGCAAAAAGACAATGCCCCAGCCATTATCTCTGGGCACCTTGCTCTCCTGGGCCTCCAGACTGTTCAGACTCCTTACTGTAAGAGACCTGAGCCTTGTCCTCTGATAGAGGCAGGGAGACATCCTAACCTGATAAAATAAGGCCCCTTTAAATCCAGAATAGCTGACTACTGGGGACATTGGATGCTCTGCATATACCCTTAGAAGGCGTGAGGTCGGAGGTCACAGCATTAGACCCTGAGCTCACCAGAGCCTTCTACATCCTGCAAATGTTTAACAATGGGCAGAAGAAGGAATTTCCTGTGATCATCTTCTTCTTGTTCTAAAGCCCTAGCTCTGCAAAGGCCTAAAGAAGCCAAAAGCCTAAAACTTACTGTTTAAAGGCAACTCAATCTTTACTTAAACAGGAGCTTTGGGTAAATATTAAGTAAATTCAAATTTCTCACTCCCTATCGGAACTGATCTTCAAACCATCCGTTGAGTTCTTGTTACTCCCCCTTCAGTTGCCCATTGCTCCACCTGGTCCCAGGGTGTCACAGGTGTCCTGGCTGGTCTTTGGGGGCATTATGCTGCACCCAGGATCTTCGACTGCAAACCTTGCACTGCCTCAGTAGCCAGGTCTCTCCAACCTGTAAGCTTCCCTGATGCCGTGGTGGCCCTGGTGATGCTTGGCTTCTTTGTCATTCTCGTTCCATAGTTTGGACAACTCTGTGTGGCTGCTGCTGGCATCACCCTCAGTCATGTTTACTCTCCATCCCTGTGTCCACTGCAGACAATATGGACCTTCTCTGAGCTGTCCTTGGCTCTCCCTCAACGTACTTAGGGTTCTAGTGTCTCAGCCCTGTTTCCCAAGCCCATTCTGTGGAGGATTCACAGATCCTTCTGGGGAGCTCTCACAGCCACTATCCACATTGTTCTTTCTGATTCTGTCTTGAAATTTCTCTCAGAAGTTCATTCCCTGACCTTTGACCTCTCTCTCCTATGCCTTGTAATACATTCTTTGCTCAGATCTCCAACCTTTGCTTCTGATATAGAAAGGGAAGAGTGGGGACACAAGAATCAAACCTTCTCTCTCAGCAAAATCATGTTTTTCTCATTTTGTTTTGTAACAGATTTATTGAGGTATAAATTACATACCATAAAATTCACCCACTGTTACAATTCAATGATTTTAGTAAATTTGTAGAATTGTACAACCATCATCAAAATTCAATTTTAGAAAGATTTCCATAACCTCAAAAAGTTCCCTCGTGCCTGTTTGCAGTTAATTCCTGTTCCCACTCAGCCACAGGCAACCACTGATTTGCTTTCCATCTCTATAAATGTGCCTTTTCTAGACATGGCATAAAAATAGAATTATATAATGTGTAGACTTTTGTTGCCTAACTTCTTTTACTTAGCATAATGTTTTTTGAGGATCATCCATGTTGTATCATATATAAGTAGTTTGTTCCTTTTCCATTACATTTTATATTTCATTATATTTTATGTAATCCATTATATTTTATTTATTTGCCATTGGATGAGCATTTGGTTAGTTTCCTGGCTTGGGCTGTTATGAATAATATTATAAAGATTCATTACATGTCTTTGCCTGGCATATGTTTCAAACCTAGAAGTGTAATCACTGGGTCATATGGTAAATTTGTGTTTGACTTTTTAATCAATTGTCAAACTATTTTCCAGAGTGGTTGTTCCATTTTACATTCCTACCAGAAATGTTTGGGGGTCCCAGTTTCTCTATATCTTCACCAACTCTTGGTAATGAATGGCCTTTTTATTACAGCAATTCTGGTGGGTGTGTAGGGATATCTTATTTTGCTTTAATTTGCATTTCCTTATTGGCTAATGAGGATGAGCATCTTTCTGTGTACTTATTAGCCATTAGTATATCCACTTTAGTGACATTTCTCTTCAAATTTTCACTTTTCAATTGGGTTATTTATCTTATTGAGTTATATGTTCTTTATATATCCCAGTGTTTTAGTCTGCCAAAGCTGCCAGAATGCAGCACACCAGAGATGGACTGGCTTTTAATAAAAGAGGATTTATTTAGTTAAAAACATATGGTTCTTCAGAGGAAAAGCAGCTAACTTTCATCTTTCTTACACGGGCAATCTCTGCTGACCTTCTCTCCAGGCCTCTGGGTTCCAACAGCTTTCCCCAGGATGATTACTTTCTACATCTCCAAAGACCTGGGCTGAGCTGCAAGTGCTGAGGTGAGGTATGCTGAGCTGCTTGGGCTGTGCTGCATTGAGCTCTATCATTTAAGCATCCAGACAATTAAATCAAACATCATTCATTACAGCAGGCACACCTCCTAGCCAACTGCAGATGTAATCAGCGACAGATGAGGTTCATGTACCATTGGCTCATGTCTACAGCCACAGAACTAGGCACCTTTACCTGGCCAAGTTGATACCTAAACCTAACTACCATACCCAGAAACAAGCTTTTTTTTAATCAGATATATAAATTATAAATGTTTATTTTTACTAGTTTGTGGTTTTTTTTTTCATTTACTTAATGATATCTTTTTTAATGAATTTTTTTTTAATTTTAAGGAAGACCAATTAATTATTTTTCTTTTATAGATTGTACAATTTCTGTCATATTTTTGCCAAATCCAGGGTCGCAAAGATACCCCTGTGTCTTGTGCTTGATGTTTTAGAATTTTAACTTTTAAATTTAGACCTAGGATCTATTTTGAGTTGATATTTGTATATGATATGAGGAAATCTTTTAAAATATATTTTGTTTGTTTGCTTTTGCATGTGGATATCCAATGGTTCCAGCAGTATTTGTTGAAAAAATGATCTTTTCCATTAAATTGTCTTGGCACCTTTATCAAAACTCAATTGACTAAATGTAAGGATTTATTTCTGTACTCTCAGTTCAGCTCCATTGAAATAAATGCCTATCCAACAGAACACTCTCTTGATTACTGTAGCTTTGAAGTGAATTTTCAAATGGGATAGTGTAAGTCCTCTAACTTTGTTCTTCTTTTGCAAAGTTTTTTAGCTGTTTAATTCTTTGCATTTCCATATACATTTTAGAATCAGCTTGTCAATTTTTATAATAAGGCCTGCTAGAATTTTCATAGAGATTGCCTTGAGTTTCTAAATCAATTTGGGAAAAACTGCCCTCTTGACAATGTTAAATATTCCAATTCATGAATATGAACATTGCTTAGATCATTTTTAAACTTTTCAGTAATGTTTTCTAGTTTTCAGTATATGTGACTTGTACTTCTTTTGCTAAATTTATTTATAAGTATTTTATTCTTTTTGATGTTATTATGAATAAAATTATTTTCTTAATTCCATTTTAGATAGTTCATTGGTAGTATATAGAAAATATAATTGATTTTTATTTATTGAACTAACACTCTACAACTGTGTTAAACTCATTTATTAGTTCTAGTAGTGTTGTGATGGATGTCTTGGGGTTTTCTACTTACAGGAACATGTCATCTGTGAATTAAAGGTGGTTTCACTTCTAACTTGCTGTATTAGCTAGGGTTCTCTAGAGAAATGAATCAGCAGGAGATAGCTGTAAATATAAAGTTTATAAAAGTGTCCCACATAACTGTGGGGATGTACAGTCCAAGGTCTGTAGGGCAGGCCACAAGCTGGCAGCTCCAATAAAGGTCCACAATAAACTCTCAGGAGAGGCTGGCTGGCTGAAGCAGGAGGAGTGATGGTTTCTTATGAATCCTCCTTAAAGCCCTTCTGGTGATTATATTAAGTATCACTCATTGCAGAAGACACTCCCCCTAGCTGATTGCAAATGCAATCAACTGTGGGTGCAGCCAACGTGATCATGATTTAAGTCCATGAAATATCCTCATAGGAACAGAAAGGCCAGCGCTTGCCTGACTAAACAACCTGGCCAAGTTGACACATGAACCTGGCCATAACACTTGTTAACCTGTATATCTTTAATTATCTTTTATTTTTCTTATGCCTTAATTAGGACTTCTTGTATGCTATTGAATAGCAGTGGCAAAAATGGACATTCATGTCTTGTTGCTGATCTTAGGGGGAACTCATTCAGGCTTAACAAATAAGTATGATGTTAAATGTGGGTTATTTGTAGGTACAATTTAAAGGTTGAGGAATTTCCCTTCTATTCCTTGTTTGTGAAGAGTTTTTATCATGAATGATTGTTGGATTTTTTCAAAGGCTTTTTCTACATTTATAGAAATATGTTGTTTTTCTTTACTCTTTTAATATGGTATGTTACATTAACTTTACCTTTGATGCTAATCCAACCAACAGGTCCTGGCCCATAGTCTTTTTGAAATGTTGCTGGATTCAATTTTCTCATTTTTTTTTAGCATTTTTTATTGTGAAATATAACATATATACAATGTTCAAAACACATTGTAACAAGTAGTTATAGAACAGATTTCAAAATTTAGTATGGGTTATGGTTCCACAATTTCAGATTTTTCCTTTTAGCTGCTCCAAGACACTGGTGATGAAAAGATACATCAATATAATGGTTCATCAGTCATGCTCATTTGTTAAATCCTATCTTCTCTGTCATAACTCATCCTTCTTCTTCTTCAATCCTTCTCCCAATCTTTAAGGGGTACCCGGGTATTCTAGTTTGAAAGCTGCTGGAATGCAATATACCAGAAACCCCCTTTTATACCCCCTTTTAAAAAAGGGGAATTTATTAAGTTGCAAGTTTACAGTTCTAAGGCAGTGAAAATGTCCAAAATAAGGCAAAGCTATAAAAATGTCCAAATTAAGACATCCAGGAAAGGATAACTTAACTCCAAAGAAAGGGCTAATGAAGTTTGGGGTTTCTCTCTCAGCTGGGAGGGCACATGGTGCCATCTGCAAGCTTCCCTCCAAGCTTCTTCAGTGGTTTCCCTGGGGCTCTGTCCGTTCTGTTGTCTCCATTCATTCTGTTGGTTCTGTTGGTTCTGATGGCTCCAAAGCATTTTCCAAAATGGTTCCTTATTAAAGGGTTCCAGTAAGCAACCCCATCGTGAGTGGATGGAGACACATCTCCATGGAAACCATCTAATCAAAAGTTACCACCCACAATTGGCTGGTCATATTGCCATAGAAACAATAAAAAAAAAAAAACTCCTATCCAGCAATATTGAATGAGGACTAAAGAACATGGCTTTTCTGGGGTACATAATAGCTTCAAACCAGTACATTGGGCTATGTCCATTCTAACTTGTTCATGTTAAAAAGGGGTATCAACATTGTGGGATAGGAGGATGAACTAGTTGATATTCTTGGAGAGGCTAGCCACTTGGCTTCAGGTGTTATCTGGCTTAGGAACCATCTAGAGATCGTAGGTTTCTGGAAAGTTGACCCAGTACATGAAACTTTTATATAATCTCAGACAGAACACTAGGTGTTCTTTAGGGTTAGCAGGAGTGGTGTTGGTTGAGGTTTGGCAAACTGTAGTAATTAGCAATATCTAGCTAAAACTTGCATAAAAGTAGCCTCCAGAATAGCCTCTTGACTCTATTTGAACTCTTTTAGCCACTGATACCTTATTTTCCTACATTTCTTTTCCCCCTTTTGGTTAGGAAGGCATTGTAGATCCCACAGTGCTAGGGCCAGGCTCTTCCCTGGGAGTTGTGTTCCATGCTTCCAGGGAGACTTCACTACTGGATGGCCTGTCACATGCAGGGGGGAGGGCAATGACTTTACTTGCAGTTTGGCTTAGAGAAAGAGAAGCCACATCTGAACAACAAAATAGGTTTTCTAGAAGTAATTCTTAGGTATAACTATAGGTAGGCTTAGCTTCTACACTCCAGAAATAAATTTCATAAGAGCAAGCCTCAAGATCAAGGGCTTGGCCTATTTACTTGGGAGTTCTTAATGTTTCTCCAGTAGGAAATAGTTCCATATTTTTTCTCCAGTCCCTCAAGGGACTTTGCCAGTACTTTTTAATTATTTTGCCAATGTACTCCGGGTTGTATCCATGTATTATATTAAGCTATACAGTATTTGTAATACTATCCTCATTCCCATTCTGGGCACCATGTGTTTGGGTTGTTTAAATGAGCTATCCAGACAGATTAAGTTAGATTATGTGCTACAGCATATTTAGGTTTTGGACAAAATAAACCTCTCTTTGGTCTCATAGAGTAGGTGAAGTTCTAAAATACAAACAGTATCATTGTTTACCCTGTATTCTGATTCACCTTAGTCCCAACCAGATCAGCTTTATTTTTATATCTGATTGAAGCCTGATCTCTTTTTGGGTTTCTTAACAGTTGTAGGTAGCAAAGCTGACTTTTAGAGCTGCAGAACTCCAATCTCTGAGTCTTAGGTGTCACACAGGCAATTTTCCAATACTTTGTTAAGGAATGTTGTATTGCTATTCATGAAGGATAGTGGTTTGTAGTTCCTTTCTTGTGAGGTCTTTGTGTTGCTTTGGTATCAGAATAATATTGGTCTTAAAGTAGAGATGGGAATAGTTCCCTTCCTTATTTTCAAAGAGCTGTGAAGTATTATTATTTCTTCTTTAAGTATTTAGGCCTGGCTTCTTTTTTTAAAATCAGAAATTTTAAATTCTGATTCCATTTCCACTCGGTACAGGTCTATTCAGAATTTTCTCTTTCCTCTTGAGACAGTTTTAGTAATTTGTGTTGTTTTAGGAATTACTCTTTTCATTTAAGTTTTCTAATTTGTTGGCATGATGTTATTCAGGATATTTCCTTATGTGCTGGTTTGAAACAATTATGTACCCCAGAAAAGCCATGATTTAATCCTGATCCAATCTTGTAGGGTCAGCTGTTTGTTTTAATACTCATTCTATATTGTAGGGTGGAAACTTTTTATTAGATTATCTCCATGGATATGTGACATGCCCAACTGTGGGTATGGCCTTTTGATTAGATGGAAATGTGACTCCACACATTCATGGTGAATCTTGATTAGCTTACTAGGGTCCTTTAAAGGGGGAAACATTTTAGAGAAACATCAGTTGCAGGGGCTTAGAGAACAGTTGCACCAGATCTGACAGAGACACGAATATTTGGTGTGCCAATAGAGAGAGCAGACGCCTAGGCCTGTCACCATATGCCTTCCCATGAAATGATAAGCAAACCAGAACCCAGAGTTGTGTCCCTGAGAAACTAAGTGAAATCTTAGAGAGAAACCACTGGCATCAGAAGCTGGAAGCCACAAATGGGAAACAATGACCAGCAGACTCTGGCCACATGGCTTCTGAGACTGGCCTTCCTTGAGCCAAGGTATCTTTCTCTGGATAACTTAGGACATATTTATGGACTTAGAACTATAAACTTGTAAAAAAACTCCCTTTATAAAAGTCATTCCATTTCTGGTATATTGCTTTCTGGCAGCTTTAGCAAAGTAAGGTCAGTAGTGATGTCCTTTTTTCATTCCTGATTTTGGAATCTCTCTCTCTTTTTTTTTGTTCAGCCAGTACAGCTAAACATTTGATACCTTTGTTGACCTTTACAATGAACTAACTTTTGATTTCATTAATTTTATTCATTTTTGTTTCCTATTTCATTGGTTGTTCACTCTAATCCTCATTAATTTCCTTTTTCTGTATGGTTTTTGTTTAATTTGCACACCATTTTCTAGTCTCTTAACTAGGAAGCTTAGGATATTGATTTGTGTCCCTTCTACTTTAAGGACATAGATGACATGTCATAAGTGACACAGTTATCAATTTTCCTCAAAGCCCTTTTAGCTGCTTTCTATAAATTTTTGTATATTATGGCTTCATTTTTATTCTGTTGAAAATATTTTCTAATTTTCCTTACTGTCCCTTCTCTGACTCACGAGTTATTATAAAGTGTTGTTTAATTTCCAAATATTTAAGGATTTCCCAGTTTTCTTTTGATTTTTGATTTCTAATTTAATTCCATTTATTTGGAGATTATACTTTGTATGATTTCAATCCTTTTAAATTTATTAAGACTTATTTTATAGTCTGACATATGATTGATCCTGAAGAATAATCCATATATATTAAAAAGAATGTGTATTTTTTTCATTAGGTAGAGAGCTCTAGATCCGTGAGTTAAGCTGAAATGCTGATAGTTTTGTTCAAATCTTCTATATCTTTGCCATTTTTTTATCCAGTTATTCTATTAGTTTTTGAGAGTAAGGTATTGAAATCTCCAGCTATAATGATTTAATTGCCTGTTTTTCCTTTCAATTTCATCAATTTTTGTTTCAAGTAATTTGGAGCTCTGTCTTTACATTCATGCTCATTTACAATTTTCATATTTTACTCATTTATTACCTCTTTCATCTTTACAAAATCTCTTTTATTTTTATCTTTACTAATATTTCTGGTTTTAGAGGTTATTTTGCCTGGGCAGTATATCCAGTGCAGCTCTCTTATGGTTACTGCTTATGCAATTTGTCTTTTCCATCCTTTTGTTTTCAATGTATATATTTGAATCCAATATGTGTTTCTTATAGACAGCATATAGTTGGATCTTGCTTGTTCATCCAGCCTGGACAATCATTGTCTTTTATTTAGAGTGTTTAGACTATTCATAGTTAATGTAATTACTGATTTAGTTGATTTACAATTACCATGCTGCTATTTGTTTTCTATATGTTTTTTCTTTTTTGTTTTTCTCTTCCTCCTTGAATGCTTACCTTTGTTTTAAATAAATATTGCAATTCCTTTGTAATTTTTAAAAATTATTTTTTTTTAGTTATTTTTGTAGAGGTTGCTTTAGAGATTACAGTGTTCGCTTTCATCTATCACAGTCTTTTTCAGATAAATACTAACCCAATTCTGGTAAAATGCTCCAATATAGTTCCATTCACATTTCCACCTTTGTACTACTATTGTCACATACGTTACAGCTTTATATGTTGTAATCCCAGTGTTAAAATTTTTGCTTTATATAAAGTTATATCTTTATATAAAAGAGAAGAAATGAGAAAAATATGTATAGAGCCTTTCATATTAAGTTACATATTTACCATTTCTACTGCTCTTCATTTTTTACTATGATCCAAGTTACTGTCTGGTGCAATTTCCTTTCAACCTAAATTACTTCCTTTAGTATTTATTTTTTGTAAACCAGGTCTGCTAGCAATGAATTCTCTCAGATTTTGTTTACCTGGGAATTTTTTTATGTTATCTTCATTTTTGCAGGGTAATTTTGGTTGACAATTCCTTTTTTTCTTTCAGTACTTTGATTTTGTCATCCCACAATGGCTTCCATTGCTTATTATGAGAAGTCAGTCATATTCATATTGATGCTTTTCTAAATGTGATGAGTTGCTTTTCTCTTGTTGATTTCAAAATTTTCTTTGTCTTTGTCTTTCAATCATTTGACTATGATGAGTCTACATATGGATCTCTTTGTATCTATCCTACTTGGGGCTCATTGAGTGTTATAGATGGGTAGGCTAATTTTTTCACCTAATTTTGAATGATAGCCACTATTTCTTCAAGTATTTGTTCTACTTCTTTCACACTGTCTTCCCCTTCTAGGGTTCCCATTACAAGTACATTGGTGTACTTCATATTGTCCCAGAGGTCTTTGAGTCTCTACTCATTTTTCTTTTTTTTGTCTTTCTTTCTATCCATTTTTCAGACTGGATAATTTTTGTTGATCTACTTCAAGTTTGTAGATTCTTCCTCCTGCCACTTCAAATCTGCAATTAAGCCTCCCCAGTGAATTTTTCCTTTCTTTTACTATTAACTTCAACTCGGGAATTTTCTTTTTCTTGTAAAATAACTTCTCTATTCTTAAGAATTTTTATTTCTTGCTTCATTTTTTCATACTTTCCTCTAATTCTTTAAACAAGGCTTCCTTCATTTCTTTGAGACTATTGTAGCAGATGCTTTAAAATCTTTGTCTGCTAAATCCAACTTAGAGAGTTTCTATTGACTTCTTTTATGTATAATGTCACATATTCCTGTTTCTTTGTGTCATAATTTCTTGTTGAAAACTGGACATTTTGGATAATATATTGTGGCAACTCTTTATCTGATCATTTCTTACCCATTCTTACTTACATTCTTGTTTATTTATTCAATTCTTTGTTTAATAAGTTGCCTAGGATAAATATACCTCTTTTATGGTGTGCAACCAAGTAAAGATTCCATCCTTTGCTGATGGATCTATATGTGTATTTTTGTGTATTCAAAGTTTAGGCCATTTTCAAGTTCCCCAGGTTTTATTTTAAACCAGTTCTTTCTATTCTTTAATGCTCATGTGCCATCATCAGGTACTCCTAGAGTATGTGAATAGGTTCGGTTCTTTGGTCTCCACTGTGCATGTGTGCAGCTTCAGCCAAGTATATTCTTGCACCAAACTCAGGATATGGGAGCTGAGCTATTGACTCTCCATCACTGGCTTGCCTCTGAGAAGTCACTTACACCAAATATAGGTGTTTTCCAGCATTCCAAATTGAGTGAGCCTCCTTTGATCACAGTAGAGAAGCTGTCAGTCTTCCCTGCCCTGGAAGAACCTCCACAGTTACTCAGCTTGGGTGGGAGTGGAATAGGGGCATTCCTAGGCCAGAATATCAGATTCTCACTGCTTTGTACCCAAGCTTCAGCAGATTTTCCAGCATAAATGCTTCTCAGATAGTTGTATCACTTTGGTCCATATCCAGAGTGGTGTAATGATTGTTTTGTCAACTTTGTCCATTTTA
>PVIY010005688.1:0-91149 GCA_004026745.1 Myrmecophaga tridactyla | reverse complement strand
TTTTTGTTCATTCCTTGCCTTCTTTATATCCTCCCTCAATTCATTGATTTGGTTTTTGATGAGGTTTTCCATGTCCGTTCATATATTCTGAATTAATTGTTTCAGCTCCTGTATCTCATTTGAGTTGTTGGTTTGTTGCTTTGACTGGGCCATATCTTCAATTTTCCTAGTGTGATTTGTTATTTTTTGTTGGTGTCTAGGCATTTGATTACCTCAATTAGTTTATTCTGGAGATTGCTTTCACTTCTTTTACCAAGGATTTTCTTGCTGGATGAATTTGTTGTCTATCTGTTCTTTGACATTCAGTTCAGCTTTTTTCTGGACCTCTAGCTTAGGTTTTGTTTAACAGAGGAGAATTTTTCAGTTCTTGTCTTCTTGTTTCTTGCCCTGCTTGTATGGTGACTTTGCCCCCCACCCCCACCCCTAGGAGGGTCTACGTAGGTATTATAGACCCCAGCCAGATTTTTCCAGACCAAACTGGCCTCCTATCAGGAGGAAAGAATCATCTGTGTCGGTTTTCCCTGAGGGTGAGACCCAGCAGGTTGAAAGACATTCCTGTGAAGCCTCTGGACTCTGTTTTTCTTATCCTGCCCAGTATGTAGCACTTTTCTGCCTGCAGGTCCCACCAGCATAAGATGATGCAGTATCTTTAACTTTGGCAGACTCTCGCTGCTGGGGGCGTGTTGGAGACAGAGGAGAGGTCGTAGGCTGGTTTTAATGGCTTCTAATTACCAAGCCCTGGTGTCTGAATTCCTTAAGGGAGGGATTCCACCCTGAGTTGGGCTTCACCCCTCACCTGGGGAAGGCACAGGCTCCAGACAAGCCCTCAAATGAGCTTGTTTCTGCCTACGCCTGGGGCAGTTGCAGCCTGAGAAGTCCTGCCACTGTATCCAAAGGCAGTCAAGCCTTTGTAGAAACACAGCCACAAAAACCTCTGTTTCTTTTCTTTTTTTTCTATTTCCATCAGCCCTGCCCCCTTGGCACCAAGGCAAAAGCGAGCAACCTCTGCTTTGACCAGGTTCACCTGAGCTGGGGGCCTGCCTATTTTTAGTAGTCAGAATTTGTTAATTAATTCCACAATTGGCATTTGGTTGCACTCAGGCCCTGCTGCTGGTAAAGTCTCTTTCCTTTCCACTCTGGGAAGCAGCCTATGGGGGAGGGGTGCCGGCCACCATGGCTTGGGGAACTCTCAGTTCTGGGGGTGCTTGCAGCCGGTCCAGCTGGTCCAGGCTGGGGTACGCTGTGTGTCCAGTCACTGATGTGGCCCCAGGAGCTCTTCTGTACTATTTCTGGTTATTTAGTAGCTGTTCTGGAGGATGAACTAATATGCACATTGCTAAGCTGCCGTCTTGGCCCCCTGTATTATTTTTATTGGGAGATGTAATAATCCATTATATGTTTGTACTCTGTTTCTTAAACAAGTTCTCTATCCATTATTAATGTTTAAATTAATGATTTAATGAAAAAACTTGAATGTATACCATATATCCTGAGGTAAGTTTCTCACTGTGAAATTGATGCCTCAAAGTGTATAAATATGTAAAAATATGATAGTACTTCCTAATTTCCCTTGAAATTAAGCTCTCATGGAGAGTACATGGGAATTCTTAGTCCACTCATTCTTGTCTAGACTGAGCATCACAAATTTTTAAATTTTCTTAGCCTACTAAAGTCAAAATGCTGTGCACAGTGTCGTTTTAATTTTCATTTGTTTAATTTTGTTGGCACCTAGGTATCTTTCACATATTTATGTGCCTATTCTATTTCTTCTCTCTGTCTTTTTTCTCATAAACTCCTTAATCATTTCTGTTTCTCTTTT
Source organism: Myrmecophaga tridactyla (assembly GCA_004026745.1). Lineage (NCBI taxonomy): Eukaryota > Metazoa > Chordata > Mammalia > Pilosa > Myrmecophagidae > Myrmecophaga > Myrmecophaga tridactyla. The sequence continues at coordinate 89,330 of PVIY010005688.1, read as the reverse complement.
TATATTGAGTTTTCAGTCTTTTGTTGATTTTTATGAGTTTTTACAAATTCAGGAATTAATGCCTTTGCTCTCATATAAGCTTGTTTCCTAAGTTTTTGTTATCCTTTTGATTTAGTTTACAATATCTTTTGAGATGTAGGAATGTTTTAAATTTTATGATTTCCTTGTTGAAAATAATTTCTTTTTTTTACCTTTCCCATTCCAAGGACATAAAAGTCATCATGTTTTTTTTACTGCTGGCTTCATTTATTCCTTTACAGTTTTGACCCTTTTTCACAACTTTTTGGAATTTATTTTGTAATGATATGTGATATAAACATACAGCTTTATGATTTTCCAAAAGGTCAGTCTGGTGACCTGGCACCAACCCCACTTGCTTATCATGTGTAATTCTTCAATGTGCTGATTTATCTTTATTCAAATAAATTTTTAAAAAATTCTCAATGTAGTACAACAGACATGCAGAAAATGTTCATAAATGGTAATTATACAATGCAGTACATTTTCACACAATCAATGTGACAGGCCATAAATCAACTAACAGAATATCATCAGCACCCCAGAAACCCCCTTCCCACCTCCCACAAATACTCTTCCCCTGGAGTTACCAGTACCCCAACTTTTACCTGCCTAGACTGGTTTTTCCAGCTTTTCAACTTTATGCAAATGAACTCACTCAGAATCCCACTGTGTGTCTGATTTCTTTTGCTCGACATTCAGTTTGCAGGTTTATGCATATTATTGTGCAGAACTTTCCACTGCTACATAGTATTCCACTATGGGGCTATTCCACAGTTGACTTGCCCTTTCTACTCTCGATGGACATTTGATATTTTCCAGTTTGGGGATGTCGCAGCTCCTGTGGCTTCCATAACAATAGCCATGAACTGGGTGGCTGCAAACACAGATATGTATTGTGTCACAGTTCTGGAGGCTGAAAGTTTGAAATTAAGGTGCAGCAGAGCCAGGCTTTCTCTGAAACCTGTTTGGGAGAACCCTTCCTTGTCTCTTCCTAGTTTCTGGTGGTTTTATGTAACCTGTGATGTTCGCTTAAACCTCTCCCTCTGAGGAACAGGCATGGCCATCTTCTCTCCCTCTCTCTCTCTCTCATCTCTTCTCCTCTTCTTGTGAGAGCACCAGTCATGGTAACATGACTAATTACATCTCCAATGACCCTCTTTCCAAATAAATTTACATTCTCAATTACTAGGATTTAGGACTTCAACACATCTTTTTTGGGGGACATAATTCAGCCCGTAACAGTGCTGTGACCAGCATTCTTGTACATCCCTCTTGTTGAACTTGTACACATTTCTGTTGCGTGTGGAATTGCTTGCTGATAAGATATGCACATGTTTGGGATTAGTGGAGAATGCCAGACATTTTGGAAAAGAGTTGTGTTAATTTACATTCCCACCAGTAGCATACAGGAGTTTCAACCTCTCTACATCCTCACCAGCACTTCGTATTGCTAGTCTTTTCTATTTTAGTCATTATGCTGGCTATATCATGGTATTATATGGAAGTTTTAATTTGCATTTTCCTGATAAGGAGTGAGGTTAGGCACATTTTCTTGTGGTTATTTACCATTTGGATATCCTGTTTTGTGAAGCCCCTGTTCAGTTTCTTGCCCTTTTTTTTTTTTTAACAAAACGTGGTTGTGTATCTTCTCCTTTAAGAATTCTTTATATATTCTGTCTGTTGTCTGACTATATGCATTGCAAATGTTTTCTTTCACCCTGTGGCCTGACTTTTCCCTTTTGTAATGTTTTTTTCAGGGATAATCTTTGGATATAATATAGTCCAATTTATCACTTTTCCCCTTTGTGGTTAATATTTCTGTGTTTCCCTAAGAAATCTTTACCTATTCTAATGTTGTGAAATTGATAATTTTTTGTACTTATATTAAGATCTGCAATCTATGCAGCATTGGTTTTTATTTGTGGTACAATGCAGAGGTCAAGATTTAATTTTTTTTATACAGCTATTGAGATGACCCAGCTCCACTTGATGGCAAGGCCATTCTCCCCCTCTGCCATGACTCTCCATGTGGGGTTTGCATCTATGCCCTCTAATCTGTCCCTTAGGTCAGTTTATGAAAACTTGTACCAATACAAAACTGTTTTATTTACCTGAAATGAAGTGAACTTTACAAAATTTAATTAGCTTTATATAAAATCTTGAAAATTGACAGTGCAAGATTTCTTTTTCTTCAAAAAGAAATGCTGTAGAATCTATAACAGTGCAAGATTTCTTTTTCTTCAAAAAGAAATGCTGTAGAATCTATAACAGAGCAAGATTTCTTTTTCTTCAAGAAGAAACGCTATAGACTCTATAAGCAAATTAGTGTAATTGAGCAGGGACTTTACCAAGGTCACTGGATATAGAATCATGCAAAATTACTTTATTTTAATATCAGCAATAAAATAAAAGTAAAATTAAAAAATATATATCTCCCATATGATGATTTCTTCAGAAATAATCAAATCCTTAGGAATAAAATCTAACAAAAGAAATGCAAGACTACTACACTGAAAACTTTAAATATTCCTGAGAAAAAATTAAAGAGACCTATATGTATATGGAGGTATATACCATGTTAGTGGATTAATGGACTTGACATTGCAGAGATGTCTTTTCTCTCCCAAATTGGTCTATAGATTCAATTCAATCATAATAAAATTCCAAAAGTATGTGCATGTTTGTGTGCAGAAATTGATGAACTAATTCTAAATTTTTAAATTTACATGGAAATGCAAAGGGTCAAGAATGATCCAAACAATTGTTCTTTACTTTTAATGTTTTCATTTATTTTCACAATTTATTGATTCATATTTTCTTTGTTTTTATACTTTTTCTAATTTTGATCTCAGTATTATAATATTATTGTAAAAAAAAAAACATTAAAAAATGGAGTAGTTTCAGTACCTATTACCTGGCTCTGGTATGCCCTTTGTTTTGTTAGGCTATGGGGAAGTTCTTTGATGATTATTTCAAGGTCTTAAATTGTTATTTTGTCTGTTGAGATTTTGACTCTTTTGGGGAAAAATTGTGTTAATATTTTTCCCTCTGGGAATGATCCATTTTAATCATATTCCAAATGTATCTACACTGAGATTTATAAATTAAAGCAATATGATTTGCCTGAAATTATCAATTGCATTGTTCAGTGGGGGAACCTCTGTGTAGGTGCCATTAACCACATGGGCAGGGTTTGAGCCATCGCCTATTTTAGTTTCTTCAAAACGCTTTGTGATCCTCTCAAACCTGAGACTATGGGAGGGGCTTGTGTGCTGCTCCTCTAAGGCCACTTCTCACTTAATTCCTCAGCTAGTAGGAGGCTGACATGAAACATTCCTCGCTGACACCGAGGTTCTGATGAGGTATGGAACTCTCTGCCTCGCCTCCACTAAGGGCACAGCTTCAGATTGTAAAACTGCTTGGAGCAGGCAAGCTGGAAGGTTGATTTGCTGAAGAAGCCTGGCTGCCATGTGGCCTGGTGTGCTTTTTGGACCAGGTCCTGCTATGCCTACCTGAACTACTTGACAGGCAAATTTGGGGAGACTTTGCCATATAAATACTTGGCTGGATTGAGCACCTAATTGGAATGTTTTTTCAACAAGTTGTAGTAAGCATGCAAATAGTACTTTCATCTGGGAAGCCATATTGTCGTCTCAAAGTATTGTAAGAAAAACTGACACTAATTTATCACTGATTCAGTGTTCAAGAGTCCAGTTTCAGCTGATCAGTCATGCAACAGAATGTGGTCCCAACTGCAAGGACAGGATGCAGTGGCAACTTTCCTGTTCTTGGATGGGTAGCCAGAGAAGACGGAGAGTATTCAACAGGATTAAGGAGAGAGGTAAGGTTAAAATAACCCCATTCAGGAAGAACTTCCTTTTTTTGAGAAGCCCCCAAGCAGGCAGATTTCCTTACCAATCCTGTCTCAAAAAGAACCTCCACTGAGGACTCTAACACCGATGAATGAGGAAACACTTCAGAAGATCAGAGCTCTCGAAAATGAATTTCCACTCTCAGAGTTTAGATTGCCAAAATGATGATGTTGCAAGAGCAGCAGCATCTCATAACAGGTGAGTTAGATGCCAGCACACCTGTTACTGCAGCATGACCCTCGGTTCTCCCACTTCCACCACGACCTCCTGTCCCTCTAAGAGGGCTCCACTCAAGTACATCTGCTTTTGATCTGATTAAAGAGTGAAGAGAGGAAAAAAAAAGGCAATACTGGAAAGACTTTGGTTATAAACAATCCAAAGAAATCCGATATGTCAAATATGCTATAAATCCATAAAGTTAGGAACACTGTAAAACACTGTTAAAAGGGCAGACCAAGATGTACAGCCCAAATGAGAAACTCTACCCTACTGCCCTCACTTGCAGGGGCTTGGAAAAGATATTTCATCATTGATATCAAAGTAATAGCTGAAGTGAAATTGGAAAAGTAATTCCAAAGTCAGAATTGAGACCGTTTCAGGAATAGGGTTGTTTGGGCCACATATGTTGAAGTCTACAGGAAAAATAAAGCCTTTAATTGAAAATGTTTCAAATCCTAAATAGAAGAGTTGAGAAAGGTTATCTTGGTTCAGTTGTTGGTTTGTTTGGGCGAAGATTGGTTATTAGAGTAGAAGTTAGTATTACTTCTTAGTAAATACCTGATTATTCAGTGGCCTCCTTTTAAAATAAGTTAGTGGATTAAGCAAAAACAAAAGCACAAAGTTATTGTTTTTCTTTTATTATATGATGGTCTTTTCTGGAGCTATCCAGTATTGTGACATATTTTTAATGAACAGGTAGAATTTTCAGGTTTCCAGTCTTGAAAGCAAGAATATAGATTTGAGAACTTCAAAAGGACATTTGTATAGATGTCACCATGAGTTTCTAATTCCTGAACACCAACTTATCTGCCTAGATGTTTTATATGCATATATTTGGATATAAAATGGTTTATATAAAAATTAGTAACGGGTGGGTCATGGTGGCTCAGCAGGCAGAGTTTTCGCCTGCCATTCCAGAGACCTGGGTTTGATTCCCAGTGCCTGCCCATGCACACACACACACACACACACACACACACAAAATTAGTAATGATGGCAGTGAGAGTACTGATTTCCTTTTTCATCTTCAATGATAATGTAAGGATGGAACAGCTGGTGTGACATAAATGGATGCAGTGAAATATTTGAGGTTGGAATCTCTTGCCTCGAATAGACCTTGCAGTTTTACATTTCTCTCTCACATTTTCATGGAAGTGGGATTTGAGCAGGAGCAGGATGTCACTCACTGCTGAAATTCAGGAAAGCTTTTAAATGAAAGGGACATAAGTTTTCGGCTCAGTGCCTTCCAATGCTGGGGAAGAATGGGTAGTTGTCAAGTAAGGAGGAATGAAATTATTCAATTTAATCCCTTCTAAAATAAAAATGAAATAAAAGCCTTGCTTGGCAACAGCTGCCCATTGGCTTCTTAGCAACAAGGTATCCTACCATCCATTTGCAGTCTGGCCACATGGATTGTGGTGTCGGCACATCTAAGGGCCATGGCAAGGGGTCCCTTTGGCTGCTCTCGCTTCCATGTCTATGTAAATAATAAATTAAATGTGAATCTCGCTTTTTTCCCTAGATGAATCTAACAAGCCTGGTCTTGCCTCCAGGTTGACATGTGTTATTCTCTGTAAATAAATTCAATTTTTACTTCTGCTTTTATACTTTCTTCTTTCTGTTTATTTATTTTAAAAAATTAAATTTCAGGCCAGGCCATGGTGGCTCAGCAGGAAGAGTTCTTACCTGCCATGCCAGAGACCTGCGTTCAATTCCCAGTGCCTGACAATGCAAAAAAAAAAAAAAAAAATTAAAAAATTAAATTTCATTTTCTGTTTTATATATCATCTTTCTGAATACATCTTGTAAGATTTATAAGTATATGTCTTGTAAAATTTAACATGTTGCATTTTCTTTATAATTGCCTTCTAGATTTTGATTTCTTCTTTAACCCAACTCTTATTTACATGTTAAAACCAATTTTTTTTTTGCATAGGCAGGCACCGGGAATCAAACCCGGGTCTCTGGCATGGCAGGTAAGAACTCTGCCTGCTGAGCCACCATGGCCTGCCCCAAAACGACTTATTTTTGTGAATAGTTTTTACTTATCTCACACTGTGATGGGAGAATGTGAATTGTGTAGTTTAAATTTCCTTTTTTTTCTTTTCGGCTTTATGGGATTTTCTTTGAGGCCAATAATGGTTAAATTTTGTGAGCATTTCATGGACGCAAACAACATATGCATTATTTTGTTCAGAGTCTCTGTATTTTTACTTATTTGTCTTTGTTTGACATATGGGCTGCCAGGGTGAATTAAGTTCTTCCACTACAATCATGTTATTTTCAATTCCCCCTTAACTCTCTTGCATTTAAAGAGTTCTGACGGTGACGACTTTATTATTTATAGCAACTTTTGTCATGATGCTTTGCCTACTTTTGTTCAATAACCTCTGCTTTGAGTCCAAGCTTATCAAATATTAATATCACAAACCATATTTCTTTTATGGTACGTCTTTTTACATCCTGTTACATGTAAATTTTGTTAAAACTGTTGATTACAAACTGTGCACTATTGCAGATTGAGTTTTTCCATTTACTGTATTTACTGGGTCCACTTTGACTTGTATATACATATATACATGCATATGTTATTTTACATGAAGGAACAAATGTCATATGCAACTGTTATCTGTTAGTACTCCTCACCCCTTTTTCTTAGTTTATTTCTTTTCTCCCTTTAATTTCTATCTCTATTCATATCAGAACCCCCTTCTCAGAGAGAACCCTTAAGGACAACCCAGTATTTTACTATCTTCTTTTTTTTTTCCATGCTATATATATATACCTACATAATCATACATGAATTTATATATCTGTATAACTATCTATCTTTCTATCCATCCATCCGTCCATCCACCCACCCATCCATCTATCTGCAATCATATTTATATCCATATCTGTATCAGTATTAATTTTCAAAGAATTGCCTGCATTGAGCTCTGTCTTATGCAGACAAGAATGCCAGTTGCTTGTTTGCTTGAATTCACTATCCTTTCAGTTTTTTATTTTTAATTTCTTAAATTCTTGAGGGGATTTTAATGCTCTTGAGAAAATTTGTAAAAATATATCCAGTTTTAAAAATTGGCTTTAGTTGGAGGGTTGGTCTGATTAATGTGGTTTACCATTATTGGAAACAAGAAGCAATATTTCAGAATTTAATTTCATCTCATACTAATTTTCGTAAAATTGACATGTTTGTGAAGATGAGTCTTTTCATCCTTTCAACTGGCTCATTTCTTACTTGTACTCTCAGTAGGGTTATTCAGTTTTATTTATAGAGACGTGGCATTCTTGTTAAATGTATTGTTAGGCGTTTTGAAGGTTTTTGTTGTTCCTATGAATGTAATATCTATGGAATATTATGTTCATTTCCTTTTCTAGTTGTTTATTAGAAAGAAAACATTTGTTGACTTTCATAATACCCAGCCAATTCCCCAGTTTCCCAATTTTTCCCTACTACCAGCAAGGAGAAATAACTTTACTTCTTATATTGCACTGTTTGTATAAGTAATATCATTATTTGTCTGGCCTTGTTAGTCTGTTTAGACAGTGTTGAAAACTAATGGGTAGAGTGGGCTTATAAGTTGGCGTTTTTATAGTTTCATTATTTAAGATATTATTTACATTCAGTGTTTAAAATATGTCAATATTATACTTAGTAAGTTTCCTTCTATCTTTAGTGTTAACATTATGGTCATAATGTTTTACAATTCTATTCATAATTTTTTTCTATATGAGAATTAAAAACACTTTATCCTTTTCCATCTCTGTATCTATCTGCATATGTATTCCATTTAGGTGAGCCAATCACAGGTGTTGATTCATGCAGACGTCATACGTCCATTAATGATAGTTCTCTTTTCTTTCTTTCTTTTTTATGACTATTAGTCTTCCTTTAGGGTCAATTTTGGTATCTCGTATTCTGCAAGAAAATTACCTCTTTCCACAAAATGTTTAAATTTTTTGCACAACATCACCTGTAGCATTTATTTGTGATTCTTCTCATCATCCCTCCCTTTTTTTTTTCAAGGGAAGTTTTCCTATTTTACTCCTAATCTTATAAACTTTGTGCTAACTTTCTCTTTTCTAAATCTGGCTCATGTAAGATTTGTCACTTCTATTTGTCTTTATAAAATCTTTTTTTCTCTTTTTATAAATAGAATTTTCCTATTTTACAGTATTGATGTATCATGCATTTGGCCTTTATATCATGTTCTAATTTTGAGCTTCCTCTTTTTCTATCTTTTGCAGTATGGCTTATCTTTGCCTTTTTTAGAGTTGTGTCATATGTGAATATGTGTGCCTATGGGTCTGTCTTTAGACAGCTTGGAAGTTATGCACTCCGTTTTTGGCTTTTGTAGTGGTTCTTTTTATAATTTACTTTATACTTAACCCTCTGTTTCTGAATTTAGCAATCTTACAGAGCATCTGTTGACTCTGTTATGACTAAGAGAAAATTACCACTCTTTCACTTCCTCTCTTTCCCTCCTCCACCTACAGACTTTTCTTGATTTTATTCTTTATTTTTAGTTCTTCTGGTGGTTCCCTTTACAGCTTTAAGTAATACTTATAGATTCCTTTTTCTTGGCTTACCCACTCCCTGCTGTGATGGGTAAGGAGGTGAAGACCCTTGCATTTTCTTCTCCCTATTCTGATTCTTGTTTGTTTTAGAGTGAATTTTACTTTCTTGAGGTTCATACAGTTTTGGAACAAAACTGCATGCAGGAATTTTGTGCTAGCTTTACATTTAAATGGCTTTCCTGTTTGCTGCCACTCCTTCTACTGCAGCTGCTTCCATCTCTTACATATCCAGATTCCAGCTTTTTTTTCCAAGTGAGCCCGGTGGCAATATATTCCTTAGTCATTGCATGTATCCACCTCATAACTTTATACCGACATTATCACCTGCCTGCAGGTGAGTTCCAGGCCCCAGCCGCTTTCCCACAGCATATTGTAATGCATGATATATTGCTGTCTTATCTTCTGGAGGAAGCAAACACCCGGCGGTGGCTTTGTCCATGTCCTTGTCAGCTATTTGTTTTGTCCTACCAGGATGTCTGAAGAATTGCTTCTGTTTTTAAATAATTATGTTTTAAAACTTAAGTAGTCTCTGTGTTTTTGTAAATAATTTTGTGCCCCTTTGGGGGGGTATCATGCTTTTCCTCAGATTTAGGAAAATCACTTTTTTGCCATATCTTTAAACACACTGTTCCCTCTCTATGGATCCCTACTATATTTATACTATATACGTATATGCTTATATTGGATACGCCTGTTCTCTGTGAAGACCACCTCCTCTTCAACTGCCAGCCTCTGGTTGCCTCTTTCTTCCTGCATCCATGGGGAAGGGCTTATAGTTTTCCTGTTCATGAGTAATTTGGCTTTAGCTCAAGTCTATTTTATTCCTTGCTATTTTATTTCTCAAATATGCACTGGTAACGTCTTGATTCAAAATATCAATCTAAGCTACTTGCTCTTTTTCTTACAGAATAAATATCTTAATCATTTTATTGTGAAATACTTTCGAACTTACAGGACAGTTGCAAAAATAATACACCCCCCCCCCACACACACACACAGAATCTCAACATATCTCCCCACTCAGGCACCCTGGCCACCAACTTTTAACATTTTGACCCCTTTGCCATATCATTCTACCAACCATCAATTACCTCTTTATGTATCTATTGTTAAGCTTTTTATTACAATAACATATGTACAACTAAAAAGGCCCCATTTTAACGATGGAATAAATCTTTACATGTGCAGTTTCAAATTGTACTTCTTCCTTTCTTTTATATTTCTTTAATCAGTTAACAATTCTTTTCCTTATGTTGTGTTATGTTTGCATAAGTTCCAAACCATTTTTTTTTCCATATCCCTCATGCTTAAAAGGGGCAGATCTGTTCAGAACTGTCCACCCAACCTTGACAACTTCTCCACTGTCTGTGAGACCGACTCTCTCCCTCTCTATGGTCTACAGATTTTTTCGGGTTTTTACTGGGCCCCAGCTAGATCTTCTGCATCACAGGATACAAACGTGGATGGTAGGAGCTAAGGTGGCCTGTTCCCTGCCCGCTTCACTGGCGTCCTTTTTAGTGTCTGGCACACAGCTTCCTGCAGCCCATCAGGGCAATTGTGGCTTCTGAATGTTCTTTCTTTTGAGCTCTTGCTGTCTTTGGACAGAGGGAGGCCCCCAAGCTGCCCTACCCCACTCCTCCCCCTCTCCCGCTTCCATTTAGATCCACTTAAAGAAAAGAGCAAAGAGAGCTGGGAGACAGATTCATGACCCCTAAATTGAGTCCTCAAGGTATTGAGGGGTTTTGCTTGATTCTTTTCTTGGTTCCTTTTTTTCCATTTCCTGCTGACTTAGATGGGTCTCCTGTTTGCTTCTCCTTTGACTAAATTGATATCTATTTCTTTTATATTTCAGATTTTTCACAAATCTGCTTTTGTGGTCTTTCTGTTTTTACTTCTCTGGAACTCCAGTAACTTTTCCTGCCCCTGGTGGGAAGTGACAATAGTTGGGGAATTTCTCCCCGTATAGAAATTTTCTACCTACGCCGTACTTCGTTGGCATCTCTCCAAGTTGGGTAATTCATGACATTTCTTTTTCAGAATTTTGCTTCTAACTTCTCCTCTGTAGGTGTTCTGTACAATGTAGGGTGGAGATTCCTGTGCTAAAATATCAAACCAAGCTGAGGAGGTGCTTGGAAATTTCTACTTTTTCTGTTGCCGAACAGAAGCCCTTTCCTTTGTGAACTTGCCATTGCTGCATTTTGGCTTTTACTTTTTCTTATTTGCTAGTTTCCATTTCAGGTTTTGTGGGATGTAGGCATTGATTGCTCACATCATCCCGTCTTCCATCATAAACAAGAAATGCCCAAATTTGGCTGTCACAATTTCACAAGAAAATGATCTCTCTCATCCCGTGAATTCGGGTCTCTCGAGACTGTGGTTCTGCCCCAGTCCTCATCATTCCTTTAGGCTTGTATTAATGAATTGATTTACAATCCATAGCTAATTTTCCATCTGCCCCGGTGACGTTTGTCCCCCTTGCTTTGATAGTGCCTGGTTGTTTCCCACAAAAGTTTAACATTTGGCTTCAGCCATCTTCCTTCAGCCCCAACTTTGGAATAATGGCAGTTAATCATAATTATATAGATGTCAGTAGATACAGGACTCCAGTTTCAGAGAAGTTGCCAGGTTGAAAAAAATTTATAGGTGAACTGTTTTTGTTTATTTCTTGTAAGAAAATATATTTACGCGCACAAGGCATGTTCATAAAGGACTCATCCTATCACTGGACATCTTCAGTTTTCAAACAAACCCTGAGGAGCACATTGGCTGTATCATTTGCAGTAGCCAGTTATACTGAGGAGATAAGTAACCAGGTGGATGGATGGAACTTCACCACTTGCTTAGCACAGATGAAGGAGTTAGTAACGTGTGACGCATTTTGGACCTAATTAGAGGAGAGCTTTAGTGCGTAAGTGGGGGTGGCAGGGCCAAGGAGACAGCACCTATTCATGATGGACTAAATAAACTAAGTGCAGGCAGCACTGAATATTCATGAGGTTTAATATCAGCGACTCATTGGTGACATCCATTCTGACCCCAATGTCCTATGTAAGAAACACAAATAAAGTACAGAATATTCAAATTAATTGATAAAGAAGTGACTGCAGAAGCATATTATGTGAAGTAATGTATATGAAGGCGAGAAAGCACAGCTGAAAGGTTGAGAGTTGAAAGGGTTTATCTTTGATATGCTGAAATAGCCTAATTGATGGGATGTAATTATAAAGCATATTCTCCTTTTAAATGTATTTTCTGGGACTAGTACTTCCCCTGCCTTTGATGAACACTTGAGAAAGCCCATAAATTTGGTGTTTCTTGGGTAGCACAAAATCTTGTGATCAATAATTAAATTGCAATTAAAACATTGAACTTGGTTAAAAGTGAAGACTTTCCCATCTCCCAGCTGCTTCAGCCTGCTGATAAGGGGAAACTCTGGATTCGGGGAAAAAGGTCAGGTTCATTCTCTGTACTAATTTAGAGCTTCTATTTCTTCTTAGGGTTGAGAAATAATAAAGAGATGAGGAGAAGTTTTTACTTAATTGGTACTGTCATGATCTGAGCTGGGGCTCTTTGTGTCTGGTAGATGTCTTAAACTAATTTCATCTCTTAGGAGTGTTTTTTCTTTTAAAATATTTTTGTTGACAGATCTTCACACACATACAGCCCATATGTTGTGTACAACCATTGGCTCACAATATCATCACATAGTTGTGTATTCATCACCACAATCATTTTTAGAACATTTGCATCACTCCAGAAAAAGAAATAAAAAGAAAAAAGAAAAAAACTCATACATTCCATACTCCTTACCCCTCCCTTTCATTGACCACTAATATTTCAATCTACCCAAGTTATTTTATCCCTTATCCCCCCTATTATTTATTTATTTTTATCCTTTTTTTTTTTTACTTATTTGTCCATACCCTGGATGACAGGAGCATCAGACACAAGGTTTTCACAACCACACAGTCACACTGTAAAAGCTATATCATTATACAACCTTCTTCAAGAATTATGGCTACTGGAATACAGCTCTACAATTTCAAGTACTTCCCTCTAGCCACTCTAATACAACATAAACTAAAAAGGGGATATCTATATAATGCATAAGAATAACCTCCAGGATAACCTCTTGACTCTGAAATCTCTCAGCCACTGACACTATTTTGTTTCATTTCTCTCTTCCCCCTTCTGGTCAAGAAGGTTTTCTCAATTCTATGATGCCAGGTCCAGTCTCACCCAGGGTGTTCTGTTCAGCACTGCAGGGAGATTTACACCCCTGGGAGTCATGACCCATATATGGGGGTGGTCAGTGAGTTCACCTTCCAAGGTGACTTAGAGAGAGAGGCCACATCTGAGCAACAACAGAGGTCCTCTGGGGTGACTCTTAGACATGATTATAAATAGTTTTAGCCTATCCTTTGCAGGAATAAGTTTCATAGAGGCCAACCCCAAGATTGAGGGCCCAGATTATTCATTTGGTTGTCCCCACTGCTTGTGAGAATATCAGGAATTCCCCAGATGGGGAAGTTGAATATTTCCTCCTTTCCTTTCTCCGCAGTCCCCCAGGGGGACTTTGCAAATACTTCTTTATTCACTGCCCCAATGACTCTGGGATATATCAGGGCATCACGCTAACCTGGAAAAACCAATAAAATTCCATGAACTTGTGGTGTTCAACTAAACTGACCACACAAGTTAACTTGGGTAATGCACTACCCAAAATATAAATTTTGCACCAAATAACCCTCTCTTCTTAGGAGTGTTTTTAATGGGTTTTCATGTTTCTGCATCCCAAGACATCATGACTCAAAATAACTATGACTATCATATATCATGATTTTGGGGTGTCAAGAATTTGGGCAGTATTCCAGGTGGTGGCTTTCAGCTCCTGTGGCATTGACTGTTGTCAGTCTTTAATTTGCCACATTGCTGGTACCCAACCTTAGGTGGACTCTCATCTGTAGTTCCTTTGATTGAGTGATGTAAATGCCAATGGCTTCTCCTTAAGCCCCTTCCCAGTCTCTAGGCAGCCTGCAGTATCTCTCTGCTGAGGTCTGTCTTTCCTTTCAGCTGACCCTCACGAACAGAATCAAAGATGACCCATGCTGGCTGTCTTGTCACCTGTATACAATGTCTGTAAGAAACACTCCTGCACCCTTGCTTTGAGAATTTCTCCTATGAAACCATTTCTCCTTGGTTCATGCAAGAGTTGGCTTCTCAACTCTTTAGATTTCCCAGATACCAACTGCTGGAAATCATTAGTTGGAATGGAGGGGCCACCCCACCCCTCATCTCAAGTTGAAGGAGGTAAAACCTCATCCTAGCTCTAAAATTCATCTCTCAATCTCCTTTCTTAGCCTCTTCAGGTTCTTCCATTGGTGGAAGTGGTCAGCTCAGGATCGAAAAAGCTGGATCCTACTTTACCAATTCTGCAACTTCTTCATGATAGTCCTTCTTTAAAATGTGGCATCTGTTGTCTTAATGGTTCACTAAAACAAAGGTAAGAGAAGATTTCCATTCCTTTTATTAGTGTTTTTAAAAAAAATTATGTGCATGATGACCTAACAACTAATAAGACAAAAGTATAGCTTTGTTTTATAGTCACAGTTGGTTAAGTTAGGGACACTCTGGCTACATAAATGCATAACACTTTTTTATAACCTTAGTACTTAACATACATGACAAGGAGTGTTCTGTGCATATTACCTAAGTAGTACAATATAAGTTTAAGATTTAGTTGTTGGAGCAAGACATACAATTTTATTTCAATTGCAGTGAAATGTCATACTTTCATATTCCTTACAAAACCTCATTGTCAGTAATTTCACCACTTTGCAGAATTAATTAAGTGTTTTGTGTTGTGTTACCCTCTCTGGCCATCAAACTCATTTAATTTATATTTCAGATGTATTATTTTGAGAGGGAGGCAAACGAAGAATTTGTTTTGAGTAGAAACTGTCTTTGAAGGAAATGATGCAGCTTATGAGCCTTAGAAGACCACATTATGAGAATCATTAGCAAAATTAGTTTGACCTGCTTAATATTCCAAGCCTCATAGCCTCTAAAATCATGACGCTGCAATATTACTGTGACTCATCATTGGGTCACACAATCCAAGGAGACAATAAAGACTCATGCAATTAAAATAGCTAGCAACATTGCTTCCAGGGGCTTTAAGTCCATACAAAAACATTAGGTTCACAAAATGTGAAATCACAGGCTAGTGTGGACATGCCTTTTTTGTATTTAAAACTAAAATAACAAGCACATACCTCAGTTTCCTTCCCTGTAGGGAGAGATAGAGTGGCAAAATACATCAACTTACAAATCATCCATTTGT
Organism: Myrmecophaga tridactyla; assembly: GCA_004026745.1. Classification (NCBI taxonomy): domain Eukaryota; kingdom Metazoa; phylum Chordata; class Mammalia; order Pilosa; family Myrmecophagidae; genus Myrmecophaga; species Myrmecophaga tridactyla. Next base: position 74,294 of record PVIY010005688.1, on the reverse strand, counting down.
TTATTGTTTTGAATCACTCATTTGTCAGTTCATGTAGGTGAAAGATTGATGCCAGCACGGCCCAGTGTAAAGGACATTATTCTGATATAGATAGACCTGAATTTTAATCTCGGCACTGCCACATGTTAGCTGTGAATCATAACAGGGCACTTTTCCATTTTGAGCCTCAGTTTCCTTTTCTGTAAATCAGAATACTATATACCTCTGAAGTAACTCAGAGGATAATATGATAACACAGGTTTCCCTCAAAGACAATAGCACCTGTTAGTGGAATTTTGGAATTAGGCATTTAGAAGATGACTAGATTTCTAGACTCCCAGTCAGAAATTTCTAGAATCCAGCAAAATCTGGATTTCAATACTCCCAGAAAATCACATTGTAGCCCAAAGTACTTTGAAATGTTCCAGTGAAATTGATGGAGCTGAAAAACATGAATCTAGAGGCTAATCCCATTTTATATATAAGTATGATGTGTTTGCACTGTTTGTGACACGCATTGAACTTTCCAGAAATGGATCTAACACATAAGTCCAGGGAAGAATATATATTGCTTTGCTGGCACATTACTATGAGTGGTTCATCATTTTGGAAAACCATACTGCCTTAAGAATTTCAAGTCATAATGAAAAATACCTGATCAGTCTGCACTTGGAACTGTTGATTTTTATAGTAATTCTACATATACATAGAAATATTCATATTTAGCCATTATTTTAAAACATCAAATATCAGGATAAAGTGCAGATAACTTTCAGTTAGATATTTAATGTTGGATTTTATCCCAATATTTATTTATTTACTCTGCAAAAATAGAATGAAACCATATGTTAGGCAAATATTTTCCAAAGAAAGAGACCAAGAGATTTGGCAAAGACATATCACACCTACATGATATAAAGGAATGATTTGAAAACTTTATTCATATAACTGAAATAATGAAATATTTTTTGGTTGTAAAGGAAAAAAGCTCATTTCTTCTTACATGAAACCACAAATTATCTAGATAAGATATGTGGTAAACTACATAGTATTTGTGAAAAATAATCTTATTATCATAATACGAAAGGTATTAAAAAAGAGGCAGAAATGTGACTGTGTGATTGTGAAAACTTGTGTTTGATGCTCCTTTTATCCAGGGTATGGACAGATGAGTAAAAAAAATATGGATAAAAATAAATAAACAATAGGGGGGTAAGGGGTAAAATGAATTGGGTAGATTGAAATATTATTGATCAATGAGAGGGAAGGGTATGGGGTAAGGGAGGTATGAATTTTTTCTCTTTTCTTTTTATTTCTTTTTCTGGAGTGATGCAAATGTTCTAAAAATGATCATGGTGACAAATACACAACTATGTGATGATATTGTGAGCTGTTGATTGTACACCATGTTATGGATTGCATGAGTGTGAAGATTTGTCAATAAAAATATTTTTTAAAAAAAGAAGCAGTAAGAATAGGTAGAAAGAACTCATTTTTTAAAAAATCTTCACTGAACTGCAAAAGAGGGAACCATTTTGGAAAAATATTTAGAGTGCCCATAAAGCCCACACAGCCAGGGACCTTTGGAGATGCAGAAGGGAATTGCCACCAAGGAAGCCTTGTGAAATGAGAAGAGAAAGCAAGCAGACATTGCCAACTGCCTTTTCAGCTGACTGAAGAGTTCTGAAGCCATTGGCCTTCCATGAAATGAGGTACCTTTTCCTGGATGCCTTAGTTTTGACATTTCATGACCTTAGAACTGTAAACTTGCAACTTAATAAATTCCCCTTTTTAAAAGCCATTCCATTTCTGGTATATTACATTCCAGCAGCTTTAACAAATTAAAATACCCTCCTCCATTTCTAATATTAGTAATTTCGCTCTCTCTCTCTCTCTCTCTCTCTCTCTCTCCCTCCCTCCCTCCCTGTCTCTCTTCCTCCCTCCTTTCTATCTTGGTTAACTTGGCTAGCAGTTTATCAATTTAATTGATCTTTTCAAATGACCAATTTGGAGTTCACTGATTTTCCCTTTTGTTTTTCTATTTTCAATTTCATTTATTTGTGCACTAATATTTATTATTTTTTGTATGTTTGCTTTAGGTTTATATTGCTTTTATTTCTCTAGTTACCTAAGGTGAAAGCTTTTATTATTGATTTTAGATCTTCATTCTTTTCTAATCAGTGCATTCAATGATATAAATTTCCCTTTAAGTACTGCTTTTGTTGTACCTCACAAATTTTGTGGTCTTTTCATGCATTCAGTGATATAAATTTCCCTCTAAGTATTGCTTTTGCTGTACCCCACAAATTTTGACAAGCTGTATTTTCATTTTCATTTAGATAATCATATTTAAAAATTCTTTTTGAAGCTTCTTTACAGAGGTGATATTTAAAACCTTGTTTAATCACCAAATATTTTGGGATTTTCTGGCTATCTTTTCTGTTATTGATTTCTAGTTTAATTTCATTACGGATTTGAGGTCATATTGTGTGTGATTTCTACTGTTTTAAATTTTTTGAAGTGTGCTATAATGGCCCAGAATATGGCTGTTATTGGTAAATATTCTGCTTTGTTGGCTGAAATATTGTATAAATGCCAAGGAGATCCAGGCGTTTTATGCTGCAATTCAATTTAACTACATTCATACTGATTTCATTCTTGCTGAATCTGTGAATTAATGATAGAGGGGCGTTGATGTTTCCAGATATAGAAGTGTGTATCTCTATTTCTTCTTGCAGTTCTATTAGTTTTTGCCTTATGAATTTTGACATTCTGTTGTTAGGTGCATGCACATTAAGGATTGGAGAATTGGCTCCTTTTTCATTATGCAGTGATTCTCTTTATCTTTATCCCTGATTATTTTCCTTTTTCTGAAGTCAGCTTTGTCTAAAATTAATATAATTGCCTTAGCTTTCTTTTAGTGTGTTAGCATGGGATTAAAATTACTTTTAATTTATCTGTGTCTTTATATTTAATGTGGGTGTATTGCAGGCAACATATAAGTTGGGTGTTGTTTCTTATTCACTCTGGGAATGTTTGTCTTTTAATTGGTGTATTTGGACATTCATTTTTAAAGTGACTGCTGATAAAGTTGGAGTAATGTCAGGTGTGTTTGTGTTTTATATTCATTGCTCTTTCAAATAACACCATTCTGCTTTGTGGATAGTGCAGGTTCTTATAAGAGATCCCAAGTCTTCCCTCCCATTCCTTATGACTTTGTAGTCATCATTTCACTAATCCATAAACTTTAACCTCCTAGTGCATTTTTGCCATTATTATTGCAAACAAATAGTTATTTCCTGGATCAATTAAGAAAAATAAAAATAAAATTCTTTACTTTATCCTCATTTGATCCATCTCTGACAATCTTCATTTCTTTATATAGATCTAAGTTTCTGACCTATATCATTTTCCCTTTCTCTGAAGAACTTTTAACATTTCTTGCAACACAGGTCTACTGGCAACAATAATATTTAGCTTTTGTTTGTCTGAGAATAACTTTATTTCTCCCTCACTTTTGAAGGATAATTTTGCTGTATACAAAATTCTAGTTTTTTTTTAACACTCTAAATAGTTTTCTCCATTTTCTTTTTGCTTGCATGGTTCCTGATGAGAAGTCCAATAGTTATTCTTGGTCCTTTCTATATATGGTATTTTTTCTTGAAAGTCTTTCAAGATTTTCTCTTTGTTGGCTTTCTGCAGTTTTAATAGGATATACCTAGGTGTAAAATTTTGTTTTTTATCTTGCCTGGTATTCTATGAGCTTCTTGGATCTGTAGTTTTGTGTCTGTCATTAATTCTTGAAAATTCTCAGCTATTAATATTCACAATATTTCTTCTGCTCCTTTCTCTCTTTTTCTCCTTCTAGAATTTGCATTTTGTATAAGTCACTGCTTTTTAATTGTCTCAGTTCTTCAATATCTTGTTCTCTTCATGTTGCCAATTCATTTTTTTTCTCTTTGCATTTCAGTTTTGGAAATTTCTTTTGCAAATCTGCAAGCTCTTTGACTCTTTCTTTAGCTGTGTCCATTCTAGGATGAGCCCATTAAAGGTGTTATTTTTGTTACAGTGGTTTTTTATTTCTAGCATTCCCTCTTCATTCTTTCTTAGAGTTTCCATCTCTTTGCTTATACTACTCATTTCTTCTTGTGTATTGTCTATTTTTTCAGTTGGAGCCCTTAACATATTAATCATCGTTATTTGTAGCTTCCTATCTAACATTACTGAAATCATGTCATATATGAGTTTATCTTTGAGCTATTCTATAACTCTGTAAATTGTAGAAAACTGATAATACAAATTATTTTTGTCCTTAGCAATGAAAATTAATCATATTCAGTGGAATGCAATATTATTGCCCTGTGGGTAGACTGTTTTGAATCCATTTGTAAATTTCATTCACAATTTCTTATTCCTTGTACATGTGAATTTCCTCCTTTGATCTGTCTGTAACATCTTATAGGTTCTTTCATTAACTAATTATTCACATAAAAATGGTGACACACTCATTTTATTTGTATGATAGTAATGATTTTACTTTAAAATTTATCTTTTAACACAATGTTGAGATTTATTACCATTACATTTTGAGTCTTATTTTCCATCTTTTGTCTTTTTTCTATGTAAGTGTTTAGTGCCCCATACCAGAACATTTTTCTAGGCTTCCAATTTATAGTCTTCTTGGCTAAATTCTACGGTGTTGTGTTTTTTGTTTTTTTTTTATGAAGCGTTTATGTTTGTCCTTCCACCTGAATTCTTTCATGTTTGAGGACATCTGTCCTCTCTCATTGCCTTTGAAAGACAACTTGGCAGGTAGGAAGATCTTGGGTTCTACTTTCTTTCCTTCAGAAATTTACTGCTTCTTCATTTTCTGGCATCAGATGTTGCCTGAAGATCTCTAAGGTCAACTTTGTTTTCTTTCTTTTAAGCAACTTGCTGCATTTGCCAATAACTTGAAGAATTCATTCTTTATCAGTAACATTCACTCACATATGCAGTATGTCTCAGTGTTGGTCGTTATGCCAGATTTCCTGGGACCAAGTGTATATTTTTGTCCTCTGGACAAGCAGTTCTTTTCTTTCTGGAAAACTCCATTACATTATAATTTTGAATAAAATATGCTTCTATTGCAGGGATTATTCTTACTACAAAGACATTAATTATCATAGTGCTCGTTATTATTTTGTTCTGTATATATGTTATCATTCCTCTAATTGTTTTAGTCAGCTTATTTCTTTCTCTGTATTCAATGTGATTGTTTTACATTGTGTTTCTCTTGTATTAGTAATTTAGTTTTAAGTTATCTTCTTTCCCTTGCTGCCTAATTGCTCTTTAATCAGTAATATGTTAATATTATCCATAGTTTGTTTTCTAATCTCCAAAATCTCTATCTTTATTTTTCTTTTATTATCTCATGTTTGAGCTCTTTTAAAATAAACTCACTATTCATATGATCTTTTGTACAGAGGAAAATACTAGGAAGTGAGTTTCTTATCTCCTTAGTTTAAGATTTTTTTCCTAGTAAATGCTTCATCTTCCTTTTGTCTGCTAATTTCCTTCCTTCCCTTCTTTCATCCGTCTTTTCTTCTTTCCCTTCTTCCTTCCTTCCTTCCTACTCTTCCATTCTCCTATCCTTTTCTTTTTCCTCCTTTATGTGTTAATTGTGGCATTGTATTTGCATAAGCATCATGATATTGAGAGTGGATGACTCTATTCATAACTTTTATTTGCATTGATAAGATGTGAATGAATGCTCTTTGACTTCCTAATGATGCACAGACCTGCTTTATCTCTTCTACAAGGCAATGTGGTAATTGTACATTAAGTGCCTGATATTCCAGGATTATATATATATATGTATATGGTGATGGCAGTACCAGACTCTGTCCTCTCCTCTGTAGTTCTCTTGACTATCTTGAATTCAAGGGAGCACATCTTAGAGTCCTAGAGACCATCAGTCCTTAGTCGTCTACTTGGACCTTGGTCATTCTCTGGGATCTATCATACTTCTGGGATAGGAGCCCTTCACCAACAGCCTCCATCTGACTATGTGCGATTAAGTCATTTCCCACAGCCATTGTCCATCTTGGGAAGCAGAAGTGGATTAAATGGAAGATAATTTGGGCCTCTGTCTTAGGAACCCACAAAAGCTCCTTAAAGTGTTTCTATGTGTGTGTATGTGTGATGTGTGTCTCTCATCTACATTCTGTTTACCTAAATTTCTTTCTATTGCTCAAGGTAATTGGACCCTTCCAACCATTTCAATCTCTGGTTTTCTCTTTTTGGGGGCCACCAGCCGGAAACTGCATTCTCCTTTGTTCTGGTTTTCTTGTTGTTGTTTCTATTTGATAAGGAAGGTATAAAAGTCTACAATCATTCCCTTTCCTTTCAATTCACTTCTATGCAGGGCTTATCATGAGATATTTCTGAATTCTCCTTCCCTCTCTCCAAAGTTAAAAGCCAGCTGACTTTCAGGGATTCTTAGACCATCCTTTGTTTTTTAATTGAATTCTCCTTCCCTCTTTCTAAAGTTAAAAGCCAGTAGACATTAATATATTGAAAACCATTCCATTTAAATGTTAGCTGCTATACTCTTTGCTGCCTCACCATGCCTCGCCTCTCCTTTTCTTTCATTCTCATGATAGCTGGCTCTTTATTCATATTGTTATGCTCTGGATTAGGAAGGTTTTCATGTCCAATGGCACATTATCAGTTAAGTCTGAAATCACAAAATACTTGCTTAAATTCCTCAGGCTGCAAGGTAGGATGCAAATTTAAATACATCTAAAGAAGTTAAAATGCACATAACAGCTTGGTTCCTTCCCCATGGCCCAAATGTACTTTTGAAAAGCAGATTGTGAGTGTGTTTATTTCCAGCCATGCAGGGAGATGCAGCAAGAGTTTAGAAATGTCACCTTCAGGTTTTTAGAATGCACTTTTAAAGAAAGCAAATGCCTTTGCTTCTGTGCAGTGTCACCTGGATATAAAAATGTTGAGTTTAGGTAAAGCTAGGATGGCCACATTGCATGGACTCAGAGCCTTTGAGCTCAAAATCTTGCACACATGGTGTTCTTCCCTCGTGACTGTCTTCACTCCTTCCCTTCTTAAGAGGACACCCATGACTTTGGGATTAAAGGCCCACTCTAATCCAGTTTGGCCTCGTCTTAATTAATTACATCTCCAAACATCCTATTTCTAAATTAGGTTCACATACATGGGACTGGGGAGCAGGACCTGAAGATGTCTCTTCTGTGGTGGACTCAATTAACCCACAACACATACCATCTGCCTCCTTAAGTTTATGCATTACATGAGCTGCTGTGTGCCCAAGGTAAACACTATGTGACCCAATGAGTTGGTGACTGACATAAAGCCATAGTGGACTCCAGCCCCAAATGAGGGGACAACCTTGCTGGATCATCTTCTTATTCTCCATGGTACCTTAGTCTCATGTTTTAAGTCTGGCTGGGTCAATCCTTTTAAAATTGACTACTCCAACCCATGGCTCTATCTCTTATTTTCCAGAGCAATCAATAAGGCCCTTAGGATAGTACTTCATCTTTCTGTCCTCGCCCTTAGTGCAATGCAAGTCAATATAACACAAATGATACGATACACTTGCCCTCCCTTTCCTCCCCACCTCTCCTTCTGCCTGCACTCTGGGTCCACCTGGCCCTGCCTTCTCAGGGACATCTTTCCACTGAGTAGTCTCTCATACCTGACTCATTCAGTCACTCACTTCAGCTTTTTCCTCTCAGGTTCAAGTCATTTACTTGTTGTTAATAAAAGTTCTTTATCCCATGATTTCCACCTCCTGCCCTCTCCATCTTTGTTTCTTCATCAGCCTCCTCCAAAGAAAAGCACCCTGTTACTCTGTGCTAGGCAGAGCAATTTTCCCTTCTCCTTTCCCAGAGATGCCCATGTTCTAATTTCTGGAAACTGAAAATGTTATGTGACATGGCAAGGGGAAAGTAAAGGTGCAAATGGAATTAAAGTCCTAAATCAGCTGACCTTAAGATTAGGTGGCCCCAATGTAATCACAAGGGCCCTTAAATATAGAAGAGGGAGCAGAGGAGGCAGTGTTAGAGTAGTGCTGCAAGGGACAGACTCAACCAGCCCTTGCTGGCTTTAAAGATGGAGGCACAGAACCACAAGTCAAGGAATGCAGGTGGCAGCTGTAAAGGCAAGGAAACAAGTTCTCCCCTGGAGTCTCCTGATGGAACAGCCTTGCTGGCACCTTGATTCTAGCCCAGTGAGACCACGTCACATCATCTTCTGGTCTACAAAACTGTAAGATCATACATTTGTAATGTTTTAAGCCACTAATTTTGTGATAATTTGTTACAGTAGCAACAGGAAACGGACGCAAACTCCTTCTGCATCATCCCTCTCTTTGACTAGTTTCTTATTTGACTCAGCTGGAGAAGTGACAGAAAAATGTCTGGGACAGAAGTTCTAGGGTGTGAGTGATATGAGAGGGCCTTCTATACTACACATGGAAGTCCTGAATGAAAAAGCTGAGGAATTGGGACAGACAGAATGGGGTGAGTGGGCTCAGTCATGATTCTATTAAGGACAAGAGGCTGTGTCCAGGAAAATGCCAGCCCTGCAGCTAGCCTGGGAGATCAGCCCCCTCAGTTCTATACCCTAGAATTCCCTTAGAGAATGCTTAAGCTGGCAAACTTGCTTTCCCTACTCATAGAGACCATCCAGTGCACAGAGCCTACAGCTTCCCTTTCTATATGGAGGCCCAGAGCCCTCAGGAGTGCACAGACAGGGAGACAGGGATATGGAAGGAAGCCATGCCATACCCCATGCCTGGCCACCATGCCCCACCCTGCACCCCATGGCCCTGCCCTGCACCCTGTGCCCATGCCCCTGTGCTGCACCTAACCAGCAGGCATTTCTGGGTAGGCTGTGGACAGGGACAGATAAAATACAAGGACATCTCAAGTGGGAGCTTGGAGGCCACCAGACACTTCAGGCCCACAAGTGGAATCTCTGCTGAGGTGCACATTGCTCACCCCCCAGCCTGAGGGTTGGTAGGTTTCAGCACACACCGGGACCAGCAGACCTGGCTGGAATTGCACCGGGTCTCCATCCAGCTGAGCCAGCTACCACCGTTGGGGAGAGGCAGGACTGACAGGAAGATAAGGCTGAAGAGCACCATCTGCTGGGAAGAAATGGAAAGTGCAGTCTGGCAAACTCCTTATCTTTCTAGCTTCAAACAGATCCTCAAGTAGCATTGTATCCTCTGCATGAGGTTCAGGCCCTGGTTTGGCAGGGAATTATTGACAAACTAAGTGCAAAAGGAGAGATTCAATGCAAGCCCAAGTAAATACAAAACCTTAGACCACTGAGGGAAGTCAACTTTCAAAATAACCTTATCAAGAAAATCAGATGCACAGAAGCCAACAGAAAATCACAAAGCATATGAAGATGCAGGCATATATGGCCCAGCCAAATGACCAATTTAACCAGAGAAGACACAGAAATTGGGACAACTAATCAAAGATGCTCATACAAATCTCCTAAATAAATTCAATGGGTTGTCTAATGACATAAAAGATATCAAGAAGATACTAGAAGAACATAAAGAAGAATTTGAAAAAATAAATACAAATAAAACAAAACAAAACAGATATCCCAGAGAGGAAAGACACTGTGGAGCAAATTGAAAATATAGTAGAGACATGTAACTACAGATTTGAAAAGGCAGAAGAAAGAATAAGTGAACTAGGGGATAGGAAAATTAAATTTGAATTCACACAAAAAAATAAATAAAAGGCAAAAAAAGATGGAAAAATTTTAATTGGCTTTCATAGAAATTATGGACAACTTGAAGAATGCAAGTATAAGAATATCCAGTGTCCCAGAAGGAGAAGAAAAGAGTAAAAGGGTTGGGAAGATTAGTTGAGGAGATAATGGGGGAAACTTCTCAACCCTTATAAAAGACATAAATATGCAAATCAAAGAAACCCAACAAATCCCAAATAGAATAAATCCAACCAGGCCTATTCAAAGACACTTATTAATCAGCCTGTCAAATGTTGAAGAGAAGCAGAAAGTCTTGAAATTGGCAAGAGTAAAGATACTCAGCACATACATGGGAAACCACATAATTCTGAGTTTGAACTACTGAACAAGCACCATGGAGGCAGGAAGGCAGTGGTATTATATATTTAAAATTCTGAAAGAGAAAGACTTTCAGCCAAGAATTCTGTATCCAGCTAATTTGTCTTTCAAAAGTGAGGGACAAATTAAAATTTTCACAGACAAACGAAGGCTGAGAAAATTTGTCAACAAGAGACCAGCCCTATAAGAAATACTAAAGGGAGTTCTGTTGGCTGAAAAAGAAGACAGGGGAGGAGGGTCTGGAAGAGGGCACAGCAGTGAAGAGTACCAGTAAGGGTAATTTAAAGGATGAAAAGAGACAGAGGGAAAAGAATGCATAGATCTGAAAAATAAAAGCCAAAGGATAAGATGGCAGATTTCAAGAAATGCCTTTACCATAATAACTCTGAATGTTAGCAGACTAAACTCACCAATTAAAAGATAGAGATTGGCAGACTGGATTAAGAAGTATACAACTGTATGCTGCTTACAAGACTCATTTTAGACCCAAGGATACAAATAGATTGAAAGTGAAAGGATGGAAGATGATGTTCCATACAAGCTGTAACCAAAAGAAAGCAAGAGAGGCTATAGTAGAATAAGACATAACAGACTTTAAATGTAAAGATGTCATAAGAGACAAGGAAGGACACATATTAATGAAAGGGACAATTTGCCAAGAAGAAATAACAATCGTAAATGTTTATGCTTACAATCAACAACTCCAAAGTACAAGAGGAAAACATTGGCAAAACTGAAGGGAGCAATAGACATTTCAGCAATAATAGTGGGAGACTTCAAAACACCACTCTCTTCTATTGATAGAACAACCAGACAGAGGAACAACAAGGAAATAGAGAACTTAAAAATTTTGATAAATGATTTAGAACTATCAGAAATATATATCCATCAAGATATACATTCTTTTCTAATGCTCATAGAACATTCTCTGGGATAGATCATATGCTGGGACACAAAACAGGTCTTTATAAATTTTAAAAGTTTGAAATTATTCAGAGCGCCTCCTCTGATCATAATGGAATTGAAGCTGGAAATCAATAACCACCAAAGAACCAGAACTCTCACAAATATATGGAGATTAAGTAATACCCTCTTACACAATCAATGGGTCAAAACAGAAATTGCTAGAGAAACTGACAAATATCTGGAGATGAATGAAAATGAGAACACAGCATATCAGAACTTATGGGATGTGACAAAGGCAGTGCTGAGAGGGAAATTTATTGCCCTAAATGCCTCTACTTAAAAAAAGGAAAGAGCAAAAATTGATTAAGTGCTCACCTGGAGAAATTAGAGAAGGAACAGCGAACTAACCCCAAAGTAAATAGGAGAAGAGAAATAACTAAGTTGAAGCAGAAATAAATGAATGGGAGAACAGATAAAACAATAGAAAGAATAAATAAAACCAAAAGATGGTTCTTTGAGAAAATCAATAAAATCTATGGTCCCTAGCTAGGCTGACAAAGAAAAAAAGAGAGAGGATGCAAATAAAGAAAATCATAAATGAGAAGGGGGTCATTACCATAGACCCTGAAGAGATAAAATAATTCATGATAGGATACTATGAACAACTAAATGCCAATAAACTAGAAGAAATGGACAAATTCATAGAAACACACAAACAACCTACACGGAGTCAGGAAGAAATAGAAGATCTCAATAAACCAATCACAAGTAAAGAGATTCAGTCAGTCATCAAAAATCTTCCTAGAAAGAAAAGCCCAGGGCCAAATGACTTCATGGGTGAATTTTATCAAACATTCCAAAAGGATCTAACACCAGTCCTGCCTAAACTCATCCAAAAAATTGAGGGAAAGGGGACATTACCTAACTTTTATACCAAAGCCAGATAAAGATGCTACAAGGAAAGAAAACTAGAAGACCAATCTCCCAAATGAATATAGATGCAAAAATTCTTAACAATATAATAGCAAATCAAATCCAATGGCACATTAAAAGAATTATACACCACGACCAAGTGGGGTTTACACCAGGACTGCAAGGGTGGCTCTACAAAAGAAATTTAATCAGTGTAACATAGCACATTAACAAATTGAAAGGGAAAAATCACATGATCATTTCAATTGTTACTGAAAAAGCATTCAACAAAATTCAGCATCCTTTTCTGATAAAAACACTTCACAAGGTAGGGATTGAAGTAAATTGTCCTCAATATGGTAAAAGGCATATATGAAAAACTCATAGACAGCATCATATGCAGCAGTGAGAAACTGAAAGCCTTTCCCCTAAGATCAGGAATGAGACAAAGATGTCCTTTGTCACCACTATTATTCAACATTCTACTAGGAGTTCTAGGTAGAGCAATCAAACAGAAAAAAAGAAATAAAATGCATCTAAATTGGAAAGGAAGAAATAAAACTTTCATTATTTGCATATGATATAGTATTATACTTGGAAAATCCTAAGAAATCTATGGCAAAGCTTTTTAAGCTAATAAATTCAGCACAGTGTCAGGATACAAGATTAATTTGCAAAAATCAATAATGTTTCTATACAAGCTATTACTTAACTGAGGAGACAATTAAGAACAAAAAATTCCATTCAAAATAGCAAGTAAGAGGATTGAGTAAATAGGAATAAACATCACTAAGGATGTAAAGGATCTGTACACAAAAAATTACAAGAGATTGCTAAAAGAAATCAAATGAGATCTAAATAGGTGGAACGACATTCCCTGGTCATGAATACAAAGGTGAAATAAATGTAATTAAAAACCAATTATGCCCAAATCAATCTATAGATTCAGGGCAACATCAATCAAAATTCCAGGAACCTACTTTGAAAAGCTAGTTATTAAATACATTTGGATAGGAAAAGACCTCCAATAGCTAAAAATGCCCTAAACAATGTAAAATGAAGTTGGGGGACTAAGACTTCCTGATTTTAAAGCTTACTATAAAGCCACAGTGTTCAAAACAGCATGGTGCTGACACAAAATAGACTATTGACCAATGGAATTGAATCAAGAGTGCAGAGGTAGACCACGAAATCTATGTCCAATTGATCAAAGTGCCCAAATCCTCTAAACAGGGACAGAATAGTCTTTTCAATAAGTGGGGATGGAAGAACTGGATATCAATTGCCAAAAGAATGTAAGAGGAACCTTACCTTATACCCTATATAAAATTAACTCAAAGTGGATCAAAGACCTAAATATAAGAGCCAGTACCATAAAACTCCAAGAAGAAAATATAGAGAAACATCTTCAAGACCTAGTAGTAAGAGGTAGCTTCTTGAACTTTATATATCCAAAGCACAAGCAACGAAATAAAAAATAAATGGGGGTGTGACAGTGGCTCAGTGGCAGAATTCTCGCCTACCAAGCTGGAGACCCGGGTTCAATTCCCAGTGCCAGCCCATGCAAAAAAAACAATCTTGCTAAAAAATAAGTGGGAACTCCTCAAAACCAAATGCTTCCCTCAAAATCAAATTCTTCTGTGCTTTTAAGGACTTTGTCAAAAAAAAGGTGAAGAGGCAGCCAACTTAATTGGAGAAATATTTGGAAATCTCATATTAGCTAAAGTTTTGATATCCTATATACTTTAAGAAATCATAAAACTTAGCGATAAAAGAACAAACAACCCAAACATAAAGTGGGCTAAAGAGACGAATAGACATTTTTCTGAAGAGCAAATACAGATGGCTGAAAAACACATGAAGAGATATGTATTTTCATTAGCTATAAGGGTGTGCCAGTTTGAAACTGTCATGTACTCCAGAAAAGCCATGTCCTTTAATCCTTATTCAGTTTTGCTGGGTGGGATCTATTTATTATTTCCATGGAGATGTGACCTATCCAATTGTAGGTGGTAACTTTTGATTTGATGGCTTCCATGAAGATGTGTCTCCATCCATTCAGGCTGGGATTGCTTACCTTTTAAGAAGGAACCATTTTGAAAAAAGATATAAAGCCAACAGAACCTATATAGCCAGAGACCTTTGGAGATGCAGAAGAAAAATGCCCCTGGGGAAGTCTTATGAAATGAGGAGAGAAAGCTAGCAGACGTCACCAGTATGCCTTCCCAGCTGACAGAGGTGTCCAGAAGCCAGAGACCCAGCAAATGCCAGCCACATGACTTCCCAGATGACAGAGGTGTTCCAGATGGTTTCAGCCTTTCTCGAGTGAAGATAACCTCTTGTTTGGTGCCTTAATTTGGCCTTAGAACTGTAAACTTGCAACTTAGTAAATTCTCTTTTAAAAGCTGTTCCTTATGTAGTATATGGCATTCTGGCATCTTTAACAAACTAAAACAAAGGGAAATGCAGATCAAGACTGCAATGACACATCACCTGTCACCTATAAGAATGGCTGCTATTAAAGAAACAGGAAACTACAGATGTTGGAGAGGAGAAATTGGAACACTTATTCACTGCTGATGGAATGTATAATGGTACAGCCACTGTGGAAGACAGTTTGACTGTTCCTCAGAAAACTAAATATCGAGTCCTCAGAAAACTAAATATCGAGTTGCCCCTTGACCCAGCAATACCACTACTTGGTATATATCCAGAAGAGCTGAAAGCAGTGACACAGAAAAATACTTGCACACTGGCATTAACAGCAGCATTATTATAATTGCCAGAAGATGGAAACAACCCAAGTGTCCATCAACAGATGAGTGGATAAACAAAATGTAGTATAAACACACAGTGGAATATTATGCAGCAATAAAAGAAAATGAGGTCCTGAAGCACATGACAACATGGATAAACCTTGAGGACATAATGCTGAGTGAGACAATACAGACACAAAAGGATAGATGTTGTGTGATTTTGCTATTCTGACCTTGATAAAAAACTCAGAGGCTGATAATGTATAACATAGGAGACTTAGAGATACATAGAAGCTAGAAATGAGTGAATGATTAGCTAATGAGATTGAACTTAAATTTAAGGGAATGGATAGAATTGAAGGCAGTTCATTAGTGGGCTTATAAGTAATATTTCCATATTGAAAGTGAACATGACTGAAAGGGGTTGTATAGAGCCATATATCTCACCAATTAACACTAAAAATATAAATAAGTTCTTACATGAACTGTCTAAAAGGTATGACTGTTGTACAAAGAGTCAATAATAGAGGGATATAGGGGGGAAACTACTATTTGCACATGATGACCTATATTTAACAGGAAGACATCAACAGTACCACAGCAATACCAGGGGTAAATAATTGGGAAGGGGAGTACAAGAACTAAGGGGAGGTTTGGTGAAGGTGTGTTTATCTGTCATTTTCCTCTTTCGAGCTATGAATATTGTCTAAAATCGAGAGTGCTGATGATTGTACAACTAAGTGAGGATAATATGAGACATGGATTGTTTACTTTGGACATTATCCATGATGCCCAGTGGATGGAGGTGGTCAAAGCATACATTGACTGAAAAGCAGAAAGTTGAACTGTGGTTTTATACATATGATGGAATATCATGCGTCTACAGAAAGGAATGAAGTCATGAAGCATGCAACGAGGTGAATGCACCTTGGGGACATCACGTGGTGTGAAGTAATCCAGGAACAAAGAACAAATATTATCTTGGTCTCTTTTAGAAAATATTTACAAGAAAATTGGGGTTTACATTGTAAGCCCTTATAGCAGTCACATTTAGTCTGGAGCTTTAAATGTTATTTCTAGATTTTGAGATGCTGTGCCATATGTGCATAATTTGGTATGTTCCCTGTAACTTTGGCTGCCGGTGTGACATCTAATACTCAGAGTTGGAGTTCCACAGTTCTGAAAGTCAGCATTGCTATAAACAATAACTGTTAAAGAAACCAAAAAAAGAGATCAGGCATCAATTAGAGATAAGAGCTGATCTGATCAGAACTAAGGTAAATCAGAACACAGGGGTAAGGAGGACATTGTATTTTAGAACTTCACCTACTGTATGAGACCAAAGGAAGAGAGCATTATTTTGTCTAAAATCTAAATTTTCTGTGGCACATAATCTAAATCAACCTGTCTGGATAGATCATTTAAACAATCCATACACATGGAGCCCACAATGGGAATTACTATATAATGGGAAGGCTACATAATGAATTCTGTATAGCTTAATGTAGTACCTGGTTACATCCCAGACAATGTTGGGTAGATAATTAAAAAGCATTGGCAAAGTCCCTGGAGGGATGGGAGAAAAAATATGGAACTATTTAATTTTACCACTGGGGAAATCCCTGATACTGTTTAAAACATTAGGAACTCAATAGTCCAAGCCCTTGATCTTGTGTCTTGCTCTTATGAATCTTATTTCTGTAGCAGAGAAACTAGGCCTACCTATAGTTATGCCTAAGGGTTGCTTTCAGGAAACCTCTTTTGTTGCTCAGATGTGGCCTCTCTCTCTCTAAGCCCAACTCTGTAAGCAAAACCATTACTCACCCTCCTACCTGGGACATGACATAAAGGGGTAAAAGTCTACCTGGCAATGTCCAACATAACTCCCGGGGATTAGCCTGGCCCTGGCATCATGTGATTGACAATACCTTCCTAAACAAAAGGGGGGAAAGAACTGAAAGAAAATAAGGTATCTATAGCTAAGCGAGTTCAAATAAAGTTCGGAGACTCTTCTGGAGGCTACTCTTATACAAGCTTCATCTAGATATTGCTATTTAAAATTATAGCTCACCCTACCCTTGCCACAAATTCCCCATCTCCCTTCCTTTCTTTAAATTCTTCCATAGCACAACTCATCTGCCTAGTGTATGTCTTATTTACAGTTTAATCCCCACCAAATAGAATGTAAGCTTGTTAACGGCAGGGAATTTTGTTTTCTTAATTACTGTATCTTCAGACCCTGGCATATAATTAATGTTCAATACTTATTGAATGGATATGTAAGTAAATCCTAATTCAGAAATATGTTGAATCATCCCTTCACCTCCATCTGCATAGCCCACCAGACCTTATCACTTTCTACAGGACTGAGGCAGCCTTCTTATTGTCCTCCCAGACTCCCATTTTTCAAATCCCTTCTCCAATTGCAGCATGTGAGCTCTATCTAAAACACTTGTGTGATCACCCTAATTTTAAAATTCTTCATAGGAGAGAGAGAAAAAAATCCTCCACCATTCCCTACCACCTTGAGGATAAAGTCCAAATCCTTGAGCAGGAACCCAGGCTCTGTGATTTGGCCCTTGCCATACAGTCAATCCCACCACCACCACCACCACCACATATACACACCATGTCCTTCCACCACAGCAAACAACCCTTTGAATGTGTCAACTTTTCTCAAGCCATGGGCCATTGCATATTCTAGTCCATTTGGTCCTAGCCTGGTGAATGCCTGTTGATTCTTCTAGCTTGAGCTAATGTCACACCTACAAGCTGATGCGCTCCTCTCCCCAGGATCGCTTAGCAAAACTTTCCTTCACTGCAGCATTTATCACTTCATATCACTGTCTGTTTCCTTATTTGTCTCCCCAACCTGATCAGCATTCACCTTGTTCTTAAGGAACAGGAATTTTGTCTTATTCATCTTTGTTTACAAGGAACATCACAAATACTCCATATATATATATATAGAAATGGCTGTAATTTACCATATCTACAGATGACCAGTAGCTATCACCATTATATTCACAATCCAGCAGCAGCATTACTTAACACCCCTGGAAACAAAGTAGAGGGACTGCCTTTATACAAGTATTCAATCCAACACTACGATCTAACAACCACACACAAAAACAAAAGCAAACTTATGTGCTGCCTTGCAACTATGTTATGGATTTATTTTCAGCAAAATTCAGGTTAGCCTGGGTATCTCACTCCAGCACTTTCCTGGAAGAAATGGTGGATTTCTGGATAAACCTTTTCATTTCGAGCTCTTTCATGCTTCTTGGAGAAATCTCTCAAGATGATGGCAAAATTATGTGTCATTGTTACCGAACTATTGCTAGACTTTGACTCCATAGACAGAAATGAGTCATGAAAAAATCAGAGTGAGCTTAATATAGGTCCCTACTGATTAATTTTGTTGAAAAAATATGTATTTTTATATTGTGATCGGTGTTTCAGTTTGCTAAAGCTGCCAGAATGCAATATACCAGAAATGGGTTGGCTTTTAATAATGGGGATTTGTTAAATTATAAGTTACAATTCTGAAGCTATGGAAACATCCAGATTAAGGCATCAATAAGAGAATATCTTCACTGAAGAAATGCCCATGGCATCTGGGATTCCTCTGATCCATGAAAAGGTATCTGTTGGTCCTTTACTCCTGAGTTCCATTACTTTTAGGTTCTGTGTGTCCTTACTTGCTTCTCCACGGACACTTCCCCTAGCAATCCATGTCTTGCAGGTCTTCTCTTGGCATCTCTAGTTTGTTTCTCTCTCTCTTTGCATCCTTCATTTGTTTTCATTTCTTTGTTCTCTTACAGGACTCCAGTAAAGGATTAAGACACACCTTGATGGGCTGGGTCACATTTCCATGGCAACAACCTAAACAAAAGGTACCACCCAACAATAGTTCTGCCCCCATAGGGATGAATTAAGTGAACATTGCCTTTACTGAGATACATAACAGCTTCAGACCAGCACACTCCACCCTCTGGACTCCAAAAAGACATGTTCTTTCCATCTGCAAAATACATTCATTCCATCACAATACTACAAAAACTTAAATCATTTCAGTAATAATAAATAAGTACAAAGACTTATCAAAGTCAGTTACAGACACGGTTTGTCCTAAGGCAAAATTCCTCTCAGGCTGTGGACCTGTGAAACTGAGACTAGGTTATCCACTTCCAATATAAAAGGAGGGATAGTCATAGGATAAATATCCCCATTGCTGTAGGAATAAATTGAAATGAAAACAGGAGTCTCTGGGTCCAAACAGTCCAGAAAATCTGCAGAGCATACCTCATTAGATTTTAAGGTCTGAGAATCATTTATTGGATGATGTTTTATCCTCAGAGCTTAAGACAGTGCCAGTCCCACCTTTTCCAAGAGTTTATGTAGCAACCCTGCTCTCTTCAAATATTGGAGTGCAGTTTCCAACAGTTCCAAGCATTGGGGAGACCACCTTGTTCCCAGTCCTTCCCTCCTCAAGCATCTGGGAGGCAGCTGGACTCTCTGCTGTCTCCAGGACACATGCTTAACCCCTTCAGAACAGTGGGATGGTCACCAGGCCATCCCCAATTCCCAGGGAATGTGATCCACCCTCTCTGAGGACTGGGGTGGCATCATTCTTCTTAAACAATGGGGCAGCAAAGTTCTTATCAATTCCCCAGGCATCTGAGAGCCTGAACAATAGTTTTCCTGAACAATGGGGCAGAAGGCCCACCCTCTGCAAACTCCTGGATGAATTCACCCTCTCCATGTGTATGGATGGGTCCACTCTTGTGGCCTGAGGTTTCTTGGCTCCAGACCTTAGCTTCCATGGTTTTGCCTTTGAAGTAATTTTTCCTTCAATCTGTCCTTGTTAATTCAGGTTGGTAGAAGTTCCATTCATACAGATCTGACAAAATCTGGTGGGTTTGGCATGCAGCTCACAAGGGTCCCAACCATCAGACAATGGGAATTTCCACAGATCCTTTCTGGATAACTCCATTTCCAATTCTGGCTTGTCTTGAAATGGCTGACTGGTTCCATGTTTGGTTAAATCCTCATGTGGGGCACTATTCTTTGGTGACTCATTTTCCAAAAGCTCAGCTTTTTCCAAAAGCTCAAAACTATCAATTTATGGTTTCTTTGTACCCAAATGTTCAGTGCTCAGCTTATCTCTTTCCTCTCCCATATTAGTACAGGCTGAATGGAGAAGCCAGGCTGCATTTTCCACATTTCATTTGGAAATTTCCTCAGCCAGATAGCCAAACTTGTCACTTTCAATTTCTCCCTTCCATCCAACACCAGACCTCAGTTTTGCCAAATTCTCTGTTGTTTTAAAACAAGGGTCACTTTTATTAAAGTTGGCAATGACACATTTGTTTCATTTCTGTCTAATAGCTCACTGGAAGTACATTTACAGTTATATTTCTACCAACAGTCTTTTCAAAGCAAGTGAGGCTTTTCCTATCAAGCACCTCACAATTCTTTCAGAGTCTTCTCATCCATTTATAAAGTTGTTTAAGCATTTTTTGGTATTTGCAAATTTCAGTACCCCACTTCTCTTGTGCCAAAATATTTCAGTTTGCAGAAGCTGCCATAATGCAATATACAAGAAATGGGTTGGTTTTTAACAACGGGGACTTGTTAAATTACAAATTATAATTCTAAGGCTATAGGAATGTCCAAATGTCCATCAACAAGAGGATGATTTCATTGAAAAAAGACTGATTGTATCTGGGGTTCCTCTGTTCCATGGGAAGCATCTGCTGGTCCTTCTCTCCTAGGTTATATTGTTTTTAGGCTTTGAATGTCCCTACTTGCTTCTCTAGGGACACCTCTCTGAACTCTCTGTGTCCTGCAACTCTTCTCTTAGCATCTCTGGGACATTTCTCTCCCTCTTCATCCTTCATTTGGTTTCATCTCTCTACTCTTTTAAAAGACTACATCTTTCTCAGGACCCATCTTGAATGGGCCAGGGCACATCTCCAAGGAAAGGGGGTTCCTACCCAATAATAGGTCTGCCCCCACAGTGATTGATTAAGAGAACATGGCCTTTTCTGGGGGTATATAACAGCTTCAAACCAGCACAATCAGAATCAAAGTAAGTAGAAACGCAAGCATGGCTTTTTTTTTCTATTGTAAAATTCTATTTTAATGAAGTTTGAGTAGTCATACTACTCAATGTCAGAATTCAAAATAATGGATAGTTCTAAAAGTATTAAGACATAGGAAAAAATAAAGATATGACCAACAAAGGGAGAGAAAATTCAATGCCATCAGTCTGAGCATACAAGAAATGTTAATATAAGTTTTTCAGGGAGTGGGATACCATCCCAGATAAGCACACTAGATGCAAGAAGGAATGAAGAATAATGAAGGGGTAAATAGGTGGGCTAAGGAAGTTGTGAAAGTTTACTTAAGGGGAAGACATAATAATTTCAAACTTGTATGCACCTACTATCATACCATCTAAACATATACTGCATAAAATGAAATAACACAAAGGAGAATTTTAAACCATACAAAATCATAATGGGAGATGAAAATACAATTTACTCATTTGTAAAACATGAGATAAACATCACTAAAGGCATAAAGCACTTGTACAACACAATTGACCAAATTTTTCTAATGTTCATATTTATACATTGATGCTTCCAGAATACAGAATTCACATGGCAAGCATGGTTTCTTAAAGATAATACCTGACTCTCAAATAGAATTGTTTATGTGTTTATGGCCTACTATTGCACAAAGTGTCATGAAAACAGGAAAAATTGCACATGCATTTACGTTGATGATATCGCTCATGTCTACATTGATCAGTGTCTCTGTTAAGACACATACCAATCTCAGGAGGAGCCCTCATAAGTCAGCACAGTGTTCAGCCTCTGGTAAAACAATTCTTCATTAGGATGGAGAGGTACAGAAAAATGCATTAGTGACTGTGAAGATTTTAACAAATCAGATGGGATTTAGATACAGTCTTCTAATATTTCCTGAAATCCAATAATTATCTGAGACCATCTCATAAAGTGCACTGAGGGAAATGGTAGCCATATGTTACCATTGATATACTGTACTGATATATGCTAGTTTAAATTTTTGAGAAATTATTAATTCTTTCATGCAATCAAATATGAATTGAGTGTCTACTATACATGAGGCAGTTGGGATACAGAAAAAAGAAAACGGCACTGTCAAGTCTATTCATACTCTCATTGGGTTTACTTTCCAGTAAAATGATATAGGTAAGTAAACCTGCAAATATGTAATAGTCAGTCTATGAAGAACAATAAATCATTACTTGGGGAAAGGAAGGGTAGCTAATTCTCAGTACAAATTGGCCACAATCTGGTCTGAAAGGAAATTTTAAGAAAGCCCTTTACAAAACCTGTGACCATACCATGATAGGGAGGTAGGGGGGAGATGGGACCACTTCACAGAAGGAAACCTAACTGACCAGACAGAGGAAGGTATGAGGAAGACATAATATTAAAGTGGAGACCCACAGAATGAATGCAAGCTGTGTAGGAGAGGGGAATAGCATTTATGAAAAGCCGTAACAAAGAGCGTGAAGTTTTTGGGAAAAGACCTTGCATTGAGGCTGAGCTGATTCTCTTTGATCACTTGGTGAGACGTCTGGGTGATTTTGCTCCATTTGTAACTGACTCTAAGAAGTGAGCATGGAAGGGAAAGCTAGGAGGAGCAAAATATTTTGGAGATGGCAATAGAAAGCATAGGACTAGATGAAATACCTTCCAGGGAGAGAGAGTTGTGTGAGAAGAGGAGGGAAACTAGGACTTAGAAAGGAAGTTAAGAAAAGCCACAGAGGTAAGAAGAAACTACAAGAGAGAATTTATGTTAGTACTTCTAGAAAGATAGAGTTGTTGGCATTGTCCAGTGCCTCTTGTCCGATGCAAGAACAGGACCGAGAATTAGCCATGGCATTTATCCCAAAGAGGTCTTCAGTGACCTTGAGAAGAGTGCTGTTTTCAATTGGGAAGCGGTGTGAAGGCTACATTTTATATGAAATGTAGTAGTCAGGAGGTTAGAAAATGGAGCAGAAACCATGCTTTCATGAGTTACGCATTAAACAGGACAGGGTGACCAAAGGAGCTGTAGGAGCATGGAGGATTAGAGAGTGGACAAGGAGCATGGCTTCTTAGGACACCTAAAACATACGTTTAAAATAAACACCTGCCAGATCTGCAAGGCCTGGCTCCTCTCTAACTATCAATCTTTTACTGAATTAACAATTGTGAAAAATCTGGGCCTACTATCCATAACGAAAGGGACTTCTATGCTGCAGTACATGATCTATAAAAGATGTGGTGTTGGAATGGAAATCACCACTGCTGAATTCTGGGCTAGTCACTGGAATTTAGCTGCCTTTTTTAACTTAAGTAATCTCTTGCTTCCAGGACCCAGTTTTCCTATGTGTTAATTGAGAAGCCTCGACTAGTCAAATTTTTAGGTTACCTTTAGCCCCACAATTTTATGAAGATATCATTGTTTTATAACAGCACTCATACATGCTCATTCTCTCTTCCCAGAGAGAAAAATTAAAACTCATTGTTGGCAGTGTAGAAATGTTTAAAAAAATCTTTTTCTAGAGAATTTGAGAGACAGAAGAAGTGTTTGTGTGTGTGTGTGCTTACACACACATTTTAGGGAGATTGGAAGTAGGAGGAACACAGAAAGATGGAATCAAAATTTTAAGATATACTAACCCTTGAAGCATAATTTAGAATAAAATAAAGTATCAAACTAATTTAAGTAAATGGGAAAACATTCCAATTTATATAATTTGATTTGCATTCATTGATTTGAGGATATGCAATAAGTGAAATATAATTACCAATTCATACATGTCTCTTAAAATAATTACATGGATCTTTCCTGTGACAAAAACTCAAATGTAACAATTTAGATTCTGCTTCTGATAACATAAAAAGGAAAACAGACTTTAGAATGCATTAACAAAATAAACTTTGAGCTGCAATTTTTCGTTCACAATTTGTAATTGTTTCTGCATTCTAAACGCACAATGTGGATATTTAAATAATTATTTAAATTTCATCACAACAATCAATGTGCTTGCAACATAGACAAAAAGCTATTAATATCATGTGGAACTTTGGGATATAGAACTTTGCTTTGTATACTAAACAGGTTGTAATGGTTTAAAGTAATTTTATCAAAATAGATCTGACCACTGTAATGCAGTCATTTAGGAGCATTATTATTGCACTGACATTGAGTCCTAGAGAAAAGGCCAAAACTATTCAAGAATTTCACATGGTGAATTAGAAGCACTGCCACTCTACCTGACATGACTCACATTAACAATTAATTGTCTTTATAGCAATGTACAAATGACAAAGAAGTTGACAAATTGTCTTTATAGCAATGTACAAATGACAAAGAAGTTGACAAGTAATCCTACATTTTTTAAGGTTAGGAGAATGGCAACCCATAAAGAAAAATGAGAACAGTTTGGCCAGGTGTTATAACTTGAGATTTCTCAAGTTTTAGATGCAAACCCTAAATCCATTTATTTTCTATCCCTGGATAGTAAGGTCTAACCCTGAATTCTAGTCTAGCTTTCGGGGGCAGTGAAATTTATCCAGTTAGATTCCTTCCCACTTAAGTTTCCCTAGGACCTGTAAAATTTTTGATCTGGAGTGTATGCCTTAGTGTTGTTTTAGTAAGTTATAAAATGCGTCTAATTAAAGAGCTCTTGGGGTGGGTTGCTTTGTCTCATTTTGAACCACAGCTTCTCTGTTCTTATTTGGCTATTTTAATTCATGTCTTAATTGGTTGAATTTCATCATCAAGAGTAAGTACGGAATAGAGTTAAGCACTCTGTTCAATTCCATCATCTGTTCAATGAGAACAGAAATGGTACTTATCTCCTAAGGCTGTTGTGAGGAGAAATAAAAGTAAAATAGAGTGTGGTATATAGCAAGCTCTACAAATGTTAACTAATTTGTAATGAGCAGGGTTTTATGATTATTTCTGCTTTCGTTTTGTTCATGTTTTTGTTTTGCTTTGCATTGTTTTGCTTTATAAAGGCCTTTTAGTTTATATAACAAAAATATCTGCCACCTGCAGATGGTTTGAGTGACCATGATACAGGTAGTGAAATATCCTTCTCCTCAAAAAAATGTAGCTATGTATCTGTTGTCATCTAGCATTAAACATGTATTAATGCAATGAACCGTGAGAGCAGCCTGAATTTTTTCCCAGTTAGGTGCTTTTGTTCTATGATTGGCAATTTCTGTTTTGTGAATCCTGAATTGCAATAACAATGAAATTCTGTCACGGTATCAATTTTTCTGTTGCAGAAGGATTTTATTCTACAAATTCAGTTCTTCAACTCCACAGAATTTTTTTTTTTTTTTTGCTTATTATCTTTGAATTCTTTTTCTTTTCTGTTAATTGTGTTCTCTGTTTCACATACTTTAGATCCTGACATCGGATCATATTGGATCCATCAAATTTTGGGAATCTTTTGCTTCATTGTCTTCCCTCTTTAATTTGTATTTTTCCTTTACATTTATTATTTTCATAATAGGCTTGTTTGTCATTAGTTCAATCTGAGGAATGTCTATATACATATTTTTTATTTGTATTCTTCTGTTAATTCTTGTTTGGCCTTTGAGCTCTCTTTTTATTGCACCCACATTCTCCATTAGATTGTTTTCTGGTATAAATTATTACATGGAAATTATTTTTGTTCCTTTCCATTTCACATTTTTGCATTTTTATTCTGTTTCTTCTGCCTGTCTCTCAGACTTTGCTATGTTTGCTTTGTTGCCATGCCATCCTTTCTCATCTGGTCAGGCTTGGGCAGCTCTGCTCAGGGCAAAAGCTACGGTTTTGGTGACCCTTTGCTGGACTCCATCTACAGAAGCTTCATTTTTTTCCCCTCTGTGTTTCAGTGTATGGCTTGGTCATCTCATATTCTAGACAGCTTTCTGTGGTCTGAGGAAATGAAGTTGGGCCAAGGGAGAGGCGTGAGATCATTAGGTGTGATTTTTGTTACAGCCCTGGGCTCTACACGCTCTCTCTCTTCTGAAATGTTTTTAAATATCCTGGATGCAGTGCATTTCCCAGAACAGGAAATGAATCTTTGGGAGAGTCCCCTGGAATCTTCATTTGTGATAGACAGAGTCATAATATCTTATAGCAGTTATGCCTACTACCCTTGGCACATTAATCTTCTTTCCAGAACTGAGAGATTAATCAGAAATCTTAGGCTTTTGACCACACCCCAATTCACCTGTGTAGGAAGATAAAGCCAGGGTTCGGATCTCTATCCTAGAATCTTCTGTTTGCTCTCTTGTCACTACATTGTGACATTAAATGACAATGTATCTTCCCCCTTTCTTAGTTTATTTTGTGCTGCATTTTGCTTCCTCTTCATTGTCATCTTATTCTTTGCCGATTTTCCTATTTGGGTTGTCTTACTATGAGACTATGGGATCCAGCTTTCTCTTCCTTTTTCAGCTGGAATTATAAAGTAGATTATGTTGGATATCTGTCTGCCCTTCCAGGTTGCTCACTACCCTTTTTACTCCAGTTCTCTATTACTGCATAGTAACCCTCCCCCAAAATCAGTTGTGTAAAAATGCCATTTTTTATATGCTCACAGTTTGGGGAATTGGGGAATTCAGGATCACGGTGGGAATGGCTTGTCTCTGCTCCATGCCTGGGGCTTTAGGTGAGGCAGCTCTGACAGCTGGACAGCATGGGAACCATCTGATGGTGGCTATGTGTCTGGATCAGCGACTGGGTTCCTGGATTCTGCTGCGTTGGGATGAATCATATGGCTTCTTCATGTCCTTCTTCAGTTTCCACTTATAACAGCACCTGGGTTGGGAAGACTGGGGCGGTTGGGGGAGGGCCAGCATCTTTCTCTCCACACAGCTGCCCTATATGGCTAGCTTAGGCTTCCTTACAGCATGGCAGCTTCTTTGTAGTTGTACTTCTTACATGGAAGCTGGCTTTGCTCAGAGTGAGTATTCCAAAACTGGAAATGGAAGCTGCCGGTCTCTTGAGGCCTTAGACCTGGAAACATGCACAGTATCCCTTCGTGTTTTATTCCATTGGCTAAGGTGATAACAAACACTCAATCAAACACACTCCTTTGAAATACAGCAATGAAATGGCGAGAGGTCCCCTACATAGCTGAGATGGCATCTACTTTCTCCTACCAGGTTTCTGTGATTTTATCTCAATCTGATTCCAAGTTTATAATTTTTTAATGTGTCTGTATACAAAAGACAGTTGTTCATGAGGATCATTTGCCGTTGAACTGTTTTGGCTGCAAATGACCTTTGAGATCATTTCCTTTAGCTGCATAATTTTAGAACTAAGCAAGCTTCTTTCTTCAATCTCTGGCCATTTTTCAAAAAGGCTTGGCTGGATTGTCTTGTTAATCCAACTATAGATGCATGGCATCATAAACAAGAAACCCATTTAGAATGTGCTCCATGAAAGAATAAGCTGCTTCGTGATGCTTGAGTGCAAATGTGTAGAAAGCAATGTTATTGCTCATACTTCTATTACTTTATTCTTCCATATTTTGACAGATTTGAATTTTTAATTGTACAGAAGAATAAAAGTAGCAGTCTCATTGATAGTATATGTCACAGAAAAATATTTCCCCAAGGATGGCAAGAGGTGCCAACAATTAGCTATTTGCTACATCAGAATCTTCATGCTCACCTTGAGCCATCTGTGTAGTTAACACCTCAGTAGGAACCTTTGTTTCAATTGTACCTGCAAAAGTAACATTTCTGAGGGTACCATGTGGTCTAGATTCTGGTGTCCGCCCAGTTTTTTCCCTCTCTCTCTCTCTCTTTTTTTTTTTTTTTTTTTGTTTGAGGATGGACTGAACTGGATTCATTTGTTATTTTTATTACTTTTTAAAATTGAAAAATAATAATTAAACATGGTAAAATCAAGATGCCAATGTTGCAAAAGTTTTGCTGTAATAAAATAAGTCTCTCACTATTCTGAAATGTCATTCAAAGATCCACTCAGCAGAAGCAAGTATAGTTTTCAATTTCTTGTGGCTCCTTTAAAATATTGTTTCTGTTTTGCATCCTGATGCTGTACAGATGTGTGTGTACATGTGTGTGTCTCCAATTCTCTTTTTATGCAAAGGGAACCAAATAGAAGAAAATACGCACAACTCTTTTTTGTCTTAATATTGATTGTAAATCATTAAATAAAATAACTGTCACTTTGCAAAAGCAGAAAAGTCCCCTGCTCAAAATTTGGTTCAGATGTTGAGACTGACTATACACCAGGAGGGTATGAAAAGGTTTATTAACTTGTATAATTGAGGCCTCTGAGAAGAGCAGGCTGTTCTCATCAGCTGGTCCAAAGTAACTTGAGAGAGTATGGGAAGCAGAGACAGGGGCAGTGCCTGGGTTTTCACTGTGGCTAGGGGTTGGGGCCAGTTGAAAGTTCCTGTGTGCTGACAGGGACTTTTGGGGTTTGGATATCCCACTGGCCCCCAAAGAAGGAATACCCAGTCTTTCTTATCAGCTTACCCAGATGTGGGGCAGAGGGGAGAAGGGAGGTGTGAGCTTAAAGGCTGTCAGCAGTCAAACATCAAAAAATGGAGTCAGACCCCTAACTGCATGAGTGTATCTCATTCCTCGCATTTAAAAAATGCCTTTATAGAAATCTAACATTCAGCATTATAGTAAATGGAGCAAACCCATTGTGGTGGTTTGAAGCTATATGTAACCCAGAAAAACATGTTCTTAAATTTAATCCACTCCTGAGGTGAGAACCCATTGTGAGTGAGACCTTTCGAGGAGGTTATTTCAGTTAAGTGAGGCCCACCTCAGTCAAGATAGGTCTTGCCCTATTACTAGAGTCCATTATAAGAGAATGAAATTCAGACAGAGAAAAAGCACAAGACGCAAGAAACTGAAATCAACAAAACCTGAAAGAGAAGGGAGATATCAGTGGCCGCTGCCATGTGTCTTACCATGTGACAAAGGAGTTGAAGATAGCTGGCAGCTGGTCTTTGCAAAGAAAGCATCACTTTAATGATGCTTTTGGACATTTACCTGACTTCAAAACCATGAGCAAACAAATTCCCATTGTTTATCCCAATCCATTTCATGGTATTTGTTTTCAGCAGCTTAGGAAACTAAAACACCCGTGTACTTAATATACAATCAAGAAGTAGGACAGTTCTCACACCCCACATGTCTTCTCCATAGCCCCTTTATTACAATTGTTTCCATCTTCTCAAAGGGTAACACCATCATGACTTCTAGAATCACATTTGTGTCTTGCCTATTTTGGACCTTGATATAGAGAATCATGCAGAGTGTATTTTTTGTGCTTGACTTCTTTTGCCTAGCTTTACGTTGATGGGATTCATCTATGCTTTGCATGAAGCTGTAGGTCATTTTTTCCCCACTGATGCAGTGTTCCGGTTCTGAACAGAATATGTGTTTCCCCTTTACTGGTGAAGAATTATTGGATTCTTCCCAATTTTCGCTATTATACTGTTCTAGTTTGCTAGCTGCCGGCCTGCAATATACCAAAGAATGGCTTTTATAAGGGGGGATTTATTAAGTTGCAACTTTACAGTTCTAAGGCTGTGGGAACGTCCCAATTAAAACAAGCCTACAACAATGTCCAAATTAAGGCACCAACAAGGGGTCACCTTCCCTCAAGAAAAGCTGATGAAGTTCAGGGCTTCTCTCTCAATTGGAAAGGTACATGGCAAGCATGGCAACGTTTGCTAGCTTTCTCTCGAGGCTTCTTGTTTCATGAAGCTCTACCAAGGGCATTTTTCTTCTTCATCTCCAAAGGTGATGGCTGCATGGATTCTGGCTCTCATGGCTCTAAAAAAGGAACTCTCTCTAAAACGTTTCCTCTTTAGAGGATTCCAGTAAACTAATCAAGGCCCCTGGAATGGGTGGAGTCGCAACTCCATGGAAGCCATCTAATCAAGTTACCACACACAATGGGGTGCGTCACATCTCCATGGGAACAATCAAAAAGCTCCCAGCCAGCAATATTGAATGAGGATTAAAGGGCATGGCTTTTCTGGGGTCCACCACAGATTCAAACGGGCACATACACTGATCACTGTTAAAATGACAGTAGAAGGACATTCTTTTGTATTTCTTTAGGAATGCATGTCTAAAATTTCTGTTGAGTGAACAGATAAGAGTGAAATATTTGAATCATAGGATATGGTTATGCCAGGTTCAAGAGATACTACCAAACAGTTATTCGAAATGGTTGTACCTATCAACACTCTCAGCACAATGGAGTTTCAGCTGATCTACATCTTAATTCACATCTGGATTTCAGTCTTCTTAATTTTACCAATGGTTGGAAGTATAATGGTATTTCAGTGTGGTTTAATTTTTATTTCCCTGATAACTGCACTTGAGGATCTTTTCAAATGTTTCTTGGGCATTTGGATATCATCTTTTGGCAAGTGCCCATGTACTCAATTTAAAAGTGGACTGTATCACCTTTTCTGAAGTTTTGAAGATTATGTTCTGAATCTGAGTCTTTTGCAGTTATATGCATTGCACGTATCTTCTTCTACTATGTTACATGCCATTTCTTTCTTATTGATTTTTTTGACACATAGAAATTTTTATTTTTAATGAATATAATTTGTCAATCTTTTCCATTTTGCTTATTGTTTCAGAAATATCTTCTTACCATAAGGCCAAGTGGATCTTGTTTTATATTTTAGAAATTTAGTTTTAACTTTCAGTTTTACATTTACAATCTATATCTGTGAATTTAGTAGGGTGGAGGATCCATTTTCATCTTTTTCCATTTTATCTAGAAAAACTAACTTAGAGAGCCATAATTTCCCATGATTCATAGTTCTAGCTCTGTCAAAAATAATAAAAAATTTCCCAGCCAGCATTATGCTTGGATCTATTTATGGACATTTTATTATGTCCTGTTGCTCTATTTATCTATCTTTGTATCAATATCTGCCTGCTTTGTCTTAAATAATATACCATTACAATAAACATTGTTATTAATCTTGTGAGTCTGCAAATTCTGTTTCTCTTAAGATTATTTAGGTTATTCCTGGCCCCTTTAATTTACATAAAGTTTTTGAACGAGTTTGTCAATTTCTGTAAAAAATTTTAGAAAGGGAGGTTTATGTGGACTGACATTGAATCTTTAGAATCAGTTTGGAAAGAACTGACATTGAGACAGTGTTGAGTCATCTAATCTTTAAACATGACCTAGGTATCTATGTATTTAGGTTTTCTTTAATCACTCTCAATAATAATTCGTAGTTTTCTGTTACCCGTTTTCTGTAATCTTGAGACAGATTTGTGCTTAAATATTTTATTTTAGTTGATATAGTAGCAAGTGCCATTTTAAACATTAATTTTCTAATTTACTGTTGCTGGTATAGAACACTGCAACTTATTTTTGTATTATAACCTTATATCCAGAATCTTTAATTACTTCATTTATAAATGTACTATTTTATATGTGGATTATTTGGGATCTTTTACATGCAAAATTATGTTTGTTGTAGATAGAGTTTCTTTTCTTTTTTGCAATGCTTCTACTTTTTTTTTTTTTTCCTTTCTTTGTTTTAACTGCATTGGCCAGACCTTTCAGAAAACTATTGAATATAGTGGTTGAATATATCCTTATTCACTCCTGGACTTCAAGGAAACTTTTCAATGTTTTATTATCAAGGGTGATGCTAATGGAAGTTTCTTGTAGACCTTCTTTCTCGGACTAAGGGAATTTCCTTCTGTTGCTTGTTAGCTGAGCATTTTAACATGGTTTGGGGTTGAATTTTTTAAATGCATGTTCTAAGATAATCATGTGATTTCCTTCTTTATTCCGTGAATACAATAATCTATACTGAGTGATTTTCAGATATTAAACTCACTTTGCATACCTGGAGTAAACAAAACTTGGTTATAATATAACATCATTTATTTATATATATATATATCTTTATTTGGAATGCTACTATTTTGCTTAGAATATTTGTATCTATATTCATGAGACCTATTGGTCTGCAATTTACTTTTCTTTAAAGATGTACACAGATTTTGTTGACAAGGTTATACTGTGGTTATAAATTAAACTGGGAAATTTCTCTTCTTTTTCTACACTCTGAAAAAATAAGTGTAACATTTGTCTATTTCTTCATTAAATGATTTTTATTGGTCCTGAAGTTTTCCTTGTGGAATGGATATTACTTACTGATTTAATTTCTTTAATAGTCAGAGGACTATTAACACTGTCTAGCCTAGTTAGTCTTGTTTCTATTTAGTCTTGCTCAGTTGTTTTTCTAGGAATTTGTCCAAAAGTATTGCCATGAATTTTTCATAATATTTTCTAATGATCTTTTTAATGTCCATGGTATCTGAAGTTTTGTTTCTCTCTTCATTCCCAGTATCATTTGTGTTTTCTTCCTTTTCTTATGATCAGTATTATCAGTAGTTTATCAACATTTTAAATTTTCTGAAGAATTAGCTTTTTTCCTCTCTATTGTGCATTTTTTTCTATTTCATATTTTTTGCTCTTATTTTCACTTTCTTCTTTTTATTTTGAGTTTGGTATTTTTTTTTACATTTTTGACACATTGATTTTTCATTTCTAATATATGCATTCAAAGCCATGAATTCTTCTCTAAGTAGAGCTGCATTTATAAGTTTGATCTGCTTTATTTTTATTATTTAGTTCAGAACATTTTCTAATATCCATTGTGATTTCTTCTATGGTCTTTTCGAACTTTAAAATGTCAATGATTAAGTAGTCATAGATTTAAGAATTTTCTTGTTTCATTTTTGTTACTGATTCCTAGCTTCATTGTGGTCACAGAATAAATGTTGGTATGATTTCAAACCTTTGAAATTTGTCAAGACCTGTTTTATAACACAGTAGGGGCTCAATTTTGGTAAATATTCTATATGTACTTGAAAATAATGAATGTTACTTGATGACTCATCTCTATCCTTTCCTTCATCTTGGATCTTGGTAACAGTCTGATTTTCTTCCAATTAAAAGTTTTATTGAGATAATTGCAAATGCACATGAAGTTGTGATAAATAATACAGAGAAATCTCTTATATACTTCACCTGTTTTCCTCTTATGGAGAAACCCAGGATATTGAAATGGTATGATGAGATTGCCGTTCCATGGTGATGGTACTTAAATGTCTCTGAGCTAAGGAAAGGAGTCTCAGGTCCATAGAGACAAAAGGAAACCCTGGATTGGGTCACTTGGCCATAGTTTATCTCTCCTATTTGCTTCCCTGGACATCTAGGTGTCTCTCTGCAGAACTAGGGAGTTATAGGCCCAGAGGGGAAGGCTGGTGAATATTAGAAATAATAGTGATTATTTTTGGTGGATCCCTGAAGAGATCCCCTTGTTGGTTGTGCTGGACTCGCCTGATGTTTCAGGGGGACTGCTGTTGAATCTGGGGTAGTGTACTTGTTTGAAATCCCTTTATACCCAAGAAAAGTCATGCTCTTTTAATCCAGTCCTGTGGTTTCAGACTAACTGTAAGTGGGACTTTTGATTAGATCATGTCCATGGAGATGTGATCCTAAACATTCAAAATGGGTCTTAATTAGTTTACTAGAATCCTTAAAAGAGCTGAGAGAGAGAGAGATATTGAAAGAGACAGAGAGAAAGAGAGCTCAGAACCAACACAGAGAGCAGACATCTAGACACAGACATTTGGAGATGGTTGGAGAGCCAACATGGAAAGCCACTGGAATCATAAGCTGAAAGCATTGCAACATGAGAGTAAAAGACCAGGAGTTGCCAGCCACATGCCTTCCGAACTGACAGAGAAACCCTGGATGTGATCGGCCTTTCTTGAGTGAGGGTGTCCTCTTGTTGAAGCCTTAATTTGGACATTTGCATGGCCTTAGAACTGTAAACTCACAACTTAATAAATTTCCTTTGTAAAAGCCAATTTATTTCTGATATATTGCATTCCAGCAGTTTAGCAAACCAAAACAGATTTTGTTACCAGAGAAGTTGGGTGCTATGATTTGAAAATATCAAAAATGCTGGAACAGCATTTTACATGGAGGGAGAAGATTGTGAAAGAATTGTGAGGAGCATAAAAGGAAAAGCCTAGTATGCTTTGAGGAGACTGTTAGGAGAAATATGGATGCTAAATCTTTATCCCAAAATGTCTTAGAAGGGATAAACGTGTCATTGCAAACTTGAAGAGAGGTGGTTCTTGTTTTAAAATGGTAGAGAACTTGGCAGAATTGAATTTTGGTGTTGGATAGAAGGTAGACTTTGAAAGGGATGAGTTCAGATATCTGGCTGAGGAAATTTCCAAACTAAATGTGGAAAATACAGCCTGGTTCCTCCTTGCAGATGTAGTAAAATGGGAGAGGAAAGAGATAAGCTGAGAACTGAACTCTTGAGTACAAAAAAAAAAAACCCAAAAATGGAAATTGATGGTCTGGAAAATTCTGGGCTTCTATAAAGTGACAATCCAGAGGCTAGTGCCCTACATGAAGATTTAATCAAACATGGAACCAGTCAGCCATTTCAGAAGAAGCTGGGTTGCAAATACAGTTATCCAGAAAGGATTTGTGGAAAGTTCTGTTGTCTGATGGTTGTGATCCCTTATACTGTGTGGAAAACTGGCAAGTTACTTGTGAGCTCTGTATGAACAGAACCCCTGCCAGTCTGGACTAACAGGGACAGAAAGGGACAGATTGAAGGAAAAGACAGACCCATGGAAACTAGGGTCTAGATTCAGGAAATCTCAGGCCAGGAGAGCGAATCCACCCATGCATGTGGAGAGGGTGAGTTTGCCCCAAAGCCAGAGTGTGGGCCTACTGCCTTGATGTTCAGGAAGAGGTCTGGTGCCCTAGGCCTCAGAGAGGGTGGAGCAAATTCCCCAGAGATTTGAGGGAGCCTGACAACCACTGCATTGTTCTGAAGTGGTTGAACATGTGCTCTGGATATGGTGGAAGGTTCAGTGCTGCCCTGATGCTTGGAGAGGGTGGAGCTGAGAACAAGCTGGTCTCCCCAATGCCTGGATATGTTAAAACCCTCATACCAGCATTTGGAGAGAGAAGGGCTGCTGTGTAAACCCTTGGAAAGGATTGGACTGCCACTTTCTCAAGCTCTGAGGAGGAAACATCATTCTATAAATTACTCTTAGACTTTGGAATCTCATGGAGTATGCCCTGCAGGTCTTTGGAATTGTTTGGGCCAGTGACCCCAGTTTTCTTTTCAATTTTCCCCCATGGAAATGGAAATATTTATTCTATGACTGTCTCTCATTTCTTTATTGGCAGCAGATAACTTGTTTTACGTTTCACATGTCCACAGCCAGTGGAGAATTTTGCCTTAGGATAGACTACATGTGTAACGGATTCTGATGAGATTTTTGTACTGTTTCTGACTTTCTATTCCTTTTGTATTGTTACTGAGATTTGTTTTTGATATTGTGATAAAATTAATGCATTTTTTTATATTGAAAGAGCCTGTCTTTTTTAGGCTCCAGATTGCTGGTTTGAAACTGTTGTGTACCCCAGAAAAGCCATGTTCTTTAATCCTCATTCAGTGTTGTTGGGTGGGGTCTTTCTGTTTAGTTGCTTCCATGGAGATGTGACATACCCAATTGTGGGTGGTATCTTTTGATTAAGTGATTTCCATGGAGAAGTGTCTCTACCCATTCAAGGCAGGGTTGCTTACTGGAGTCCTTTAAGAGGGAATCATTTTTGGAAAAGAGCGAACAGAGCCAACACAGCCAAAGACCTTCAGAGAAGCAGAAGGAAAGCATCCCCAGGGAAGCCTTATGAAATGAGAGGCCCAGAGAGAAAGCTAGCAGATGTTGCCATATGCCTTCCTAGCTGAGAGAGGGGTCCAGAAGCCAAAGACCCAAGCAGATGCTAGCCACATGCCTTCCCAGCTGACAGAGGTGTTGCAAATGGCATCAGCGTTTCTTGAGTAAAGGTAGCCTCTTGTTGGTGACTTAATTTGGACATTTTCATGGCCTTAGAACTGAAAACTTGCAACTTAATAAATCCCTTTTTAAAAGACGTTCCATTTCTGTTATATCACATTCCAGCAGCTATAACAAACCAATAGCACTTCCTTCTTAGAACCTCATATGGGCCTGCCCCTGCAGTGATTGGAAGGCTAGCTCAGTATAAGCATTCTTATTCCTCACATTTACACTATTCTATTGTGCTTAAATCTACAGGAGAACATTTTACAACTAGAAACCAGGGACCAAGGGACAGACTCTTCACCCATCACTTGGGACCCACTCTTGAGTTTGAGTTCTGAAATTAGGAATATGCCCACATCTAGCATTGGTGAGAAAAAGGGGGAAATACCATGATTCAAAGGCAAATATACAAATAAAAACAACAACAAAATACTTCCGTGAAGACAGACGGAAGGAAGGAGTATCCTTTAAAAGGACCTAAACTTAAGGGTCAGTGTATGGAGCAGTTTTGTGCAGAGCTGTAGGAAATCCAGCCATCATCAAAGATGGGCTTTGAAGATGCTGCTTCCTTACCTCAGTCCCTAGGTTTAGAGATATTTCAGAGCTAAACAACCAGGCCATATTTTATTTGTATTTACATAAGCTTTAAAACAAAGCTTATTTGTCTTAAAGGCATTGTTAAGTTACTTTAGGTCCTTTTCTTGTAATTTTTTCCTTCTATTAAAATATCCTCATGTCTAGTTAAAAAGAAAGTAGGGTTTTTTTTGACACTACATTATTAATGGGTCTACCCATGTGGATTGCAACATGAACTGGTTTTCAGCTCACAGACCTGATTATATTGGCTTCTGCAAGTAAAATGACTTGGCTCTTAATTCGCCTTAGAATACATTCCAGGGACGAAATAAAACTAACTCAGCATTTTCCTAAGCTCTTCAGTAATTGTGAAGTTCCTATGGGCTGACTTATTTAACAACGACTTGTGCGGAATCTAGGAGCTTCTGAACCCCATGGTCTAAATCGAAACAGGATTCTTACAGTTCACATAATTGCTTTACCCTGTTGTCGTCCATTTAAAGTATTACACACTTGGCAAGTAGTAAATAGAGAATTCTCTCAAATGGCATTCTGTAGAGTATTGTTTTAAGTCATCTCTTATATGTAAATAATGCTAAAGACTTCAGCAACATTCATCTCTGTTAAAAGATGTGTTGCTGGAGAAAAATAAGTGCACATTTTTATGTTTCAAAAGAGAATGGAGCCATGAGAGGGAAGGTTTGGGCAGTCGAAGATGCCAGGAAAAGGAGTATTTAAAAAAGTCCCCTCACTTCCTTTCAGAAAAGACTATGATAAGCTTAAGTGAAGTTCCATTTCATATCAACTAAATGTTTTTTCTTTTTCTTTCAACATATCCTTATTATGCTTAGCTTTTAATATTTATGCAGCTGGCCGAGTTCTTGAGAAAGTCCTTTCTATTATTTAATGCACATTATGAAAGGATCGCCAGCAGAGCCTCCATGCTAACTGGAACGCAATTCTTTCAAATTATAGTTGACACTACCAGGGTTAGAAAAGAAAAGTTCTACTTCCATTTGAACTAAAAGTATAAAATTTAAGCAAACGTCAGTTTAAAGAGGAACTGTAAAATGCTGGCCCAGGCAGGACAATAGAGTGCTGTTCCCTGAAATGCAGTTAAGTGGACTCTGGGGAGGGAAGAGGCACAATCCTTAAAGGCTTAATTGTTGAAGGCACATGGCAGTCCCTGTCTTCGAAAACCGAGATGGGCGAACAGGGAACAAAGCTATAAGGCTGGAGGAAGGTGTTCTCTTTGGGCTCTGAGCCCATTCCCTAGGTTTCCAATTCCTAGCACCTGAGGCTCCTTAAGGCCAGGGAGCCTTGTTCTGTAGCTGGGTCACCCTCAACCCCAGGAGAGCAAGCCAGAAATGCCCTCCAGCATCGGGGGTGGGGTGGGGCGCTTGCGGGAACAACAGCTGTCCCTGCTCCCCGCTGGCTCTGTCTCAACTGGTCTCCATTGCCCCGCGTTGTCTTTCTCTCCTGGGTCTCCCTGGCCGGCTCCCCTGATGGGGTTCCCGGGCTCACCTTTCAAACGGTCAGTCCTGCTGGCTGTGAAGGCACGAATGTGTGGCAACCTGATTGAAGCATCCGGGGGGCGATTTACGCATAGTTTAATTCCGCCTTTTTGCTCAGACGCGATCTTGTCTGCCAGGAGCACGGGGTAAATTCAGAAAACTGCACCCAGCTTTCTCGACCTGTGCAGGAATTTCCAAGCGCACCCGGGCGCGTGCACACCTGGGCGCATGCACACTTCTAACAGCCACCAGCCCCTGGGCTCAGTGTATGGCCTTAGAGCCCTCCAATCACCTCAGAGAACCCTCTTTCCACCTCACAGCAGCACCAGGCCACCCAGGGTGGGGATCACACTGCTACAAACAAGCTTTAGGTCTTTTGCGAGGCGAAATGCCATATTTGGTATAGTGTTCATGTATTTCTTAACCATATAGTACTATAAAAAGACGCAACTATTTTTATTAGGTTTCTACTTTTTTTTAAATGTGTGACTGACCCCATTTTGACCCCATTTTCCCATTAGCCCCGTGGGTTTTATTGAGTGATTTTGTTCAGTGCGGTGATTTTAGGACTGGCACATGTGTTTCAGCAGAACTGACTGATCTTCTAGCAATCGACTCTTGATTCCGCTTCTCCTCACCTAAGTCAGTGTGTCCCATACTGTGAGGAGGTGGTAAGCTAATTCGACTAAATTATAAATGTCTATTAAAGATTCTAATGTCTTAAGTCCTCTAAAGATATGTGCAAACTCCCACAGAGGAACAAAAAAAGGAAAGAATGAAACCATACGGATCTGAGGCTCAGGAGTTTAGGTATAGGGTGCATCATGTTCTATGACCTTTAACAAGAAGGAACACCCTTTCACGTCACCGTCATTTGGAAGCATCTTCTCTAAGGCTTTCTCTCTTCCTCCTTGTCCTTTGAGTGTGCAAAAGAGCCAGAGGAAGGAAAGACCAAAAGGAGCGATTGTCCAACCACAAACCTGCTCCTTAAGCCATAGCTGAGCAGAGATTTGGTAGTGTGTAAAATCCAGAAAGATCCTCAGCGGGGAAATAGACAGTCCAGGGCTTTGACTGCAGGAAGCGAGCTTGTAACGCACGTTTCAGGGCACGCATTGAAAGTCAGATTCCTTCTCTTCTTGAATTTCAAGGACTGATGCCATAGTTAAGCTTAACAGGGAGAGTGAGAACTACAGAGAAAAATGGTCTTTGGGGACTATTTTGCTCTTATAGTATGGGATTTTAGGAATTGCAGATGTTGATACCCAGACCGGGTTAGAACAGAGGTGAGAACTCTGATATGGTGAAATGCCCTGCATACCGACCAGCTGCCTGGATAGGAAATGGCTGTTTTGTGACATTGAACCAAGGACATGTGAAGGGCACAGGGATGGAAATTTGCTCTGACCACATTCAACTCAAGTGTTTCATTTTGTTCCCAAACCTTAGTGAGGTAGAATAAATTAACTACAGAAAAAAAACACACAAGATATTACATCTAATGTGCTTTATGTATGCTAACACATCTTTCGTGACTTTAGTAAAATATATTTTCAAACCCTCATGCCAAAATGTAGGCTCAGTCCAGTCATTCTCAACTAAGTTTTGATGTCTTTATTAAAATAATACTGTCAAATATTGTTCAAAATCCCTCCCTGAGTTTCCCGTGTCCAAAAGGGGCACACTCTCTTTAGAATTCTGCCTTAATATCCTCATTTTATCAGGGACAAATATATGTATATGTATTTCGGTTTGTGTATATGTTTATTTGTATATGTATGTAATTATTTTTTAGGGACTAGATCAGCTAAATAAGGAGGGTTTTCTGCTTTTGTTTTGTTTCATTGTTATTGATGTTTGCTTTGGTTTTTCTTAATGGGAAATCTCTGAAACACACCCTGGATGCAAAGGAATACCTTAGGGGATGTTAGCCTACCAATGGCCATCAGAATATGTTAGACATTTTTGTTAAAACATCAAAAGAAAACAGTGCATTTACTAAGCAACCTGGTTTCAAGAAAATTCTTCTAGTTCTCACCCCCAACTCTTTGCTGTCACTGACCCCTTTTTAGCTTGAAATTCCATTGACTGGATCTCCAAGCCACATACTAATGTTACTGCTAGGTAATTATTGGAACAGTTAAAAATGTCATATTTTGCAAATCATGTTCATGCGACACCTCCATTAATTTTTATGATAGCCTTTTTGAGGTAGATAATTTTGTGATTGAAAAATCAGAAACTCCCTTGGAACTTTCCTGAATGGATGAAAACCACACATTTAAAGGCAGGCTAGGAATCTGAATTTGATGCCTTTGGTTTTATGAGCTCTTTTGAATATATAACAGCGACCATTCCACTTATCTTAAGATGAACCCAGATTTCAGAGTTTGGAATGATTTGTGTGGAGGAGATTCTTCTTCAAGGCCCGTTAGCAAAAAGGATCTGCCTACTGATGCCAGAGAATGTAAGAATGATTATCTGCAGGTGAAAAGCAAGGGTGAAATATGACCTATTACAAAGGCTTACATATTTTTCCTTTATTGGAATCATGTTAGCTTCTGATTAATGGGGATGACATTCACTTTCTCCATTTTCAGATTCAAAGTGGTTGCTGCCAGGCTATCAACAAAGAATAGTGGCAGTGCCACCCTTAGACCATTGGGCATACTGAAGTCCTCTTGTACCAGAAGGCTCAAGCTGGCTGTTTAATATATGTTTTATGATAGGATAGGCAAAATCCCATCTTATTATAAAATCATTAGTAGATTGAAATCGGCAATGTGGGGAATATTTACACCATGAAAATTGACAAATTCTTCAAAACAAGTCTTTTTGTTTTTATTTTTTTTTTTAAGAGCAGGTTTACTAGAAAATCAGTGGACCTGGGCAGCTGGGACTTCTACCCCCAACCTCACACTTTGAGGGTTGTGTTTTGGCCTCCTCTTGTCCTTCTACTTTTCCCGATGCTAGAAGTTGGTGGGCCAAGAGAACATGCCCATCCAGATGCTCCCTCTCCCAGGTCACCCTCAAAGGGTCCTTGGACCCCAAAATTCTCAAATCTAAAGGCACGGAGCCCACTTCCTGCCCTACACAAGCTTCTCTCCCAAATGGGTCCTTTCAGTGACTTAGCATGTCCTTAAGGTGATATTATATGGGGCTTACAGGGTGGGGATAGGGGGCTACAGAGGTTAACTCATTACTGTTGGTTGACACTGCATGTTTTAGTTTGCTAATGCTTCCAGAGCACCATATACCAAAAATGAATCAGCTTTTATAAAGGGGACTTATAAAGTTGCAAGTTTACAGTTCAAAGGCTTCAAAAATGTCGAAACCAAAGCATCCAGATAAAGATACTTTGACTCCAAAGAAAGGGCCAGATGGTGTCCGGATTTCCTCTGTCATATGGGAAGGCATGTGTCTGGTGTCTGCTGGTCTGTTCTCAGATCCTCTGGGGCAAATCTCTGGGTTCTGGCTTGCCTAGCATCTCATGACAAGACACATGGCAACATCTGCTGGTTTCCGATGGCTCTCACAGATCCTGTGGGTCCTTCAGTATTTTTCTCTGCATCTCCAAATATTTGCATCTGGGTGTCTGCTCTCTCTGATAGCACTCCAAACATCTCCAGATGTCTGCATCTGAGTTTCCTCTGTGTTTTTCCAAGATATCTCCCCTTTCGAAGGAGCTACAGTAAATTAATCAAGGCCCACATTGAATGAACAGAGTCACTCCTCCATCTACTCGAAAGGCCACACAGACAGTTGGGCATGCTACATTTCCATGGAGATAATCTAATCAACAGATCTCACTTGCAATACTGAATCAGGATTAAAGACAATGGCTTTTCTGGAGTACACAACAGTTTCAAGCCAGCACAATTGGCAAATTCTGTGAGGTGTGATGACATAAGACATGGCATTGGAGAGGCATGCTGGGTCTGGAAGAAGCCCAGGAAATTCTGCCTACAGCATCTGCAACTTTCTTTACTGCTTCTCTCAGGATCTTCCCCGCTCCCTCAATCCGAGAAGCCTAGTTTATCCATAAACTCATGCTTCCCCTTGAACCTTGGGTAGTTTTTTAAAAATAGATGATTATGATATCAACTATGAGTATCTCAAAAAATACCTAGTGTTTACTCGAATCAATATTTAATTGCAGAAGAAATTCATGACCTTTGAAATGCTAAGAAAAGTGTAAAAAGTGAAAATCACTTGCAACAACACCGTTCTGAGATAGAATCTTAACACAGGGACTAATTTACTTCTAGACTTTTTTAACACCTTCATAAAAAAATAAAAATGCTTGTACACATATATAAATTCACATTTAAACACCATATAGATGTGTGTTTGAGAAAGGGTGTGTGTTTGTGTGTGTGTCTGTGTGCATATAGAGTCATACTCTATTAGGCAGTTTGGGTAAATTGCTTTTTAATTTTTAACTGAGAAAATCTTTCGATGTCAGTAAAAGACTTAGCCTTAATAGAAGTAAAATGTGCCATGCTATGAATATATTATAGTCTTGAAACCCAATTACATGCCAATTTCCTTACAACATCACCAGCACTGGGTATTATTAGTTCTTTAATTTTCCAAATGTAAGCAGAAGTAGTATGTTATTTTTATGTAGAAGAGTTTTCCATACTATCAAATAAAGTTCACATTTCCCAAATAAATAATGGCACCCGGATGCTGGATGTGAGGCTGCTTTTTTGGGGCTGGGAGTCATCCATTGGTGAGGATAGCTCTGTCCTATCAATAATGACAAAGAAATGAGGAAAGACACCTCTTGTCACCCTTATTTCCTTCCCTCCCTCCCAACTTGTTGCCACTGTCAGTTGAGATTTCATGGATTTCTTTGTGTAATGAAATGCAGAATCTCTGATGTATACATGATTT
This sequence comes from Myrmecophaga tridactyla, assembly GCA_004026745.1. Taxonomy (NCBI): domain Eukaryota; kingdom Metazoa; phylum Chordata; class Mammalia; order Pilosa; family Myrmecophagidae; genus Myrmecophaga; species Myrmecophaga tridactyla. The sequence continues at coordinate 31,637 of PVIY010005688.1, read as the reverse complement.
CTCAGCCTTTGGGGCACCTGGGCTTGTCTCATGACCTTTGACCAATTCATTGTTTTTAAACTTTCTTACTTATGCAATTCATCAGGTGGGGATTTCTTCTTCAGTCCTTCAGTTTTCTAGTTTGGTAGTGTTTTAAATAGATATCTACTCTCAAATCCTCTATTATTTTATTACTATTAGAGTGAACTTGTAATGGTTATCTTTATCATGCATGTCTGCATTTTTCAATTCTTATGATGGGTAATTATTTCTGTACACTTCGCAGTTACCCAAAAATGACCATGCTTTCAAATTTTGTATGTGCAAGGAAATACAGTTTGAATCTCAAAAACAGGACACAAATGTATACCATCTGATAGAAATAGCAGGTAAATCAAATTTTCTAGAATTTATGGTCCATGCTTTTGTTATTTCATGGTGTTTTCTTAATAGAGAAGATTCTCCATCATGTTGTCTCTACCCTACTTTTCTGCCTGCTCAGCTCCTGTGTATAAATTCCACACTTGCCCACGCTTCAGGAACTAGCCCTGAAGTTTCCATCTTCAAAGCCTCTATTGATTACCCCAATCTTTGACTTCTTTTGGGACATTTCTTGTATGCTTGGCACATGTTTTAATTCAGCTTTGTGGTATTTGCCTTATTTATCCAGCTAGACTGTGATGAACCATATCTTTCCACAAAATTCATAGATAAATAGTTGTCAGTCAAGGCTGCATCAAACCTGGAGGTCATTTCAAAACTCATGTGGACCCATTGCTTTAGAAATTCCAGTCTCATAACCACGGGTTGTGGGAAAAAGGAACCTGCATTTTGAAAAGGTTCCTTGGGTGTGTCCCATATGTGTGCTCCTTTACTCTCACGGGGCACAACTAGTTTGGATCTTCATAGAGAGTTAGACCTGGAGGACTGAGGGATCCCAGAGCATTTCCCAAATTACCAAATAGTAAGAATTTCAACATTCAAGTTCCTAGGGCCTTCCCCTGCGGATTCTGATTATTGGGTCTGGGGTGGGGCCTGGGTCACTCTAGCTTAAATAAGGACTTCGGGTTTTCTGATTATCAGACATGGCTAAGACATCGTGATGGAGGAAACACCCCCCCCACCAGCCCAGAATCACTGGAAATGACCCCACAGAAGGTTGACAAGAAGACCGGGGGAAAGAGTGTGCGTGCTTTGAAGCGTTCCTGCATCTCAGGACCAGAAGACTGAGAAGGTTGCTCTGCTGTGCCAACGTTTGCCAAGGTTTGTTGTGTCACTGTAATTACAGGGTGAAGGCAGCCTCATTCCTTAGTACAAATAAAGTCGTCAGAGCCCACTCTGCGGCAATTGTTTCCCATTAAAGAAATGCTAGGTTTCTTCCGATGATGAACGGCAATAACACAACATATAATTCCTATAGCCGTGATATAATGCATCCCAAACCAAAGCACAACTCTCCCTTAGCCACGTCTTGAATTGAGATTGAGGAAGGTGAGATTGTTTTCCAGATTGAAAGGAAATCTCTTTATCTTTTGCTTATATGAGTTTACATTTCTTCTCCCAAAAATCTGAAGTTTGCCAACGACTCTTTTAACCTCACCTTCTCCTTAAAATAATCAAGCAACACTTATACACTGAGATTTACAGAGGCTTTGAGCCTAGTAACACCAAAAGAAAAATATAGTTGTTGTTTTTTCCTGAAAATTTTTCATCTAAACCTTTAGGTATTATAGATAATTAAAGCCCAAGAATTTCTGTAGAAATGATTTGAATTTTTTTCCATCTGCACCTTTCAGTATTCTAGATAATTATAGCTCTGCAGGTTCTGTTGAAATGATCACCCTGCATAAAGCATTTTCCTGCTTCCTTCTCCTACCCACCCTCTGTTTCAGAGCTTTATCTTCAACCAGAAAGATACAGGCCTATTATCTTCACACAAATGCTAGCAAAAAATAACTGACCACAAGTGAAGGAAGCTAATAGGAACTTAGGCTGGCTAAGCGTGGAGAGATGCAGAATTTTGTGATAGAATCTGAATATATCTGAGTTTTATGTTTATGACCAAAATGCATAATACCATGTTAAAAGGAATAAAAGGAGAAGCAGTTGAAGGTGAAAAAGGAAATATAGTAGGTCTTGGTGCCTCTGTCATTCTGGTTTGTAGCGAGTTACCCTACCCTGGACACATTTGCCTGGACTTCTGATTTCTGATCTCTCTATACCTCATGGGCTAGTTTTGGAGATTTAAGTTCAACTGAAAACAAGTTTCATGGGTTCACATCAGAGTGGTATATGAGGATCAGGATGGAGGCTGTTTGCCTCAGATCCATGGAGAAATTGTTTTGGAAGATCTTTGTAGACTACTTAAAAAATTGACTTCAAGGAAGAATTATATTGCCATTTGATTTGGCAAATGAGGACTGGAAGTTGGCATTTGGAATCCAGCAAAACATCTTTTGCTTAGATCCTTTTCCAACCCAAACTTAGACTGTTGGCAATCCAATCAATACAAATGAAAGAGTAATTGAAAACAAAATATGCTTTTTAAACATATTTACAGAACTCTGAGAACAGGGGGCCATAGTAGCACTGGGGGGCCACAGCTTTGGAAGGGCTGTAGAGAATGATGGGGCTGGAGGAGATGATGGGAATGCTCGTTTTGCTGCAAACATCAGTGAGTTAAGCATTGGCAGTAGATGTTTACTGATCACTGGCAGAGGGGCAGAAGGACCCTGAGTACATACAGGAAGCATCCTTGGGACTTCCAGAACTATCTAATAGCTGTAATGCCCCTTTAGAGGCTAGGGGCAGAGTCAGAGAGATACTAATATCTATAACTATTTCTATACATCAAGCTCCTGTGTCATGAACACTATTTACAAATTTTTGAGAAATTAGATTTTTGACTTTGCAATAAATGCAAAAACTAATTTATTCCAGAAATAAACCTTGTTCTCAAAACATGTACTGAGGGCCTTATACCCATCTTTTAGGTTTGGGGTTTCGGGAAAAAACTCTCTCTTAAGTAATAACTTACTTGAACTTTTATTCTCTTCTTTTAAGGATCCCGCTGAGATTATTTAACAAATTTTTATGACACTTGCAGAAATGAACACTTCGTTAGTACAATTCAGTAGCAACATAACAAAAATAGAAAGAAAAACAAAGAGCCATCTTCACCTAGCAGTTGATACATCACATACTTTAGAGACGTGAGGAATACTTCATAGTGCCAACTCCTTCTCTGTCCCAAACCAGGCACACACACACAGACACACACATTGGGAGATGTTCTTAGAAGACTTCCCAAGTAGTAGGACAAACTTTGTATGCTTGCGTGTGTGTGCGTGCGCATGTGCTAGGTTATCATTATAAGTTCTTTTTCTCATATTTCACATTTGCTAAAATATTGTCATAAACAACAGCATTGCATACAGCTGCCCCTTACTAATTCAGTGGAATGGGTAGCACTGCCCTCTCTTGGTTTTAATCTGACCTCCTGGCTGCTCCACCTCTGTTTCCTGGCGTGACTCAACCTCCTCCTTGAACCCTAGACATGCTACAAATGCCCACAGTTTAGGTGCCCAGGATTGTTTCTGCCAATAGTCTCCCAAAGGGACCTCATCGAATCCTATAGTTTGAAATGTCTTCTCTCTGCTGATAATTTCAAATGCATATTAAGTTATTTATGATTTTATTTATCAGTCCTAACATTTTTATTCTATTATGTTCCAAATACTGTTCAAGGGAGAGCTCCTCTTTAAAAACTTATAGGCAGCTATTAATTAAATAACCTAAATTACATGGAAAATTGCCAGGTTGATAAGTGCTATAAAGGAGAGGACACAGTGCTTGGAAAACATAAAATGTGGGCATCTGATTTCCAAAAAGGAAAAAAGCAAACAAGAAGGTTCTGAGGCAATGATAAACAATGTGAGAGCTAAAGGATAAGCCTGAGTAAATGAGGGGAACAGGAAAGGAAAGAGGCCCCCCTGACAATAAGTAAACCTCATATGTGCAAGGACAGGGGAAGACTGGAAGAAGGCCAACAAGGCCAACAGCAAAGGGAGTGGCATCTAGCTGGAGAAGAATGCAAGGACCAGCCCTGAAAGTTCTGTTTGTCTATTGGACATGTTAAAGACTTTCCCTCTAAGGACAACAGCAATATAGAGCCATGGGATGTTTCAACAGGGATGACAGAAAAGTAGGGAAATTGATAAGATAAGATTCACATTCCAGAAAGAACAGTTTGCAGAGCAAGAATGCATCATGGTAGACCAATTAGTTAAGCTAGAGAAGAAATGAGGTTTTGTAAAAGTAAGATCTAATCTGCAATTGCTGTTCCCTCTGCCTGACCATCTGGCTATCCTCATTCAAGATTTAATCCCAATATTTTCCCCTCAAAAGGGTATGCCTTGACCACTCTATAATTTGTTGCTCCCTCCCCTTGATGCAATGTTATATGTGCCTCAGTTTTTATGTTTTTATTCATAGCATTTACCATGATCTGAAATTCCAATGTATTTATTCTTTTTGTTTATTTTTCCTCCAGGGCAAGAGCCTTATCTTTTCCAGGCACTTCTGTATGTCTCCTGCATAGACAACACTTGGGACATATTCTAGATCTATTAAGAGCTAAAAGAGCAGGCATCAGTAATGGATTGCATACAGTGGCAGAGGAAGGCATCTGGGGTTATTTAGGCTTCAGCATCACTTGTGGAAAGCAAATGAAAAGACCATTTTTAGAAAGAAGAAAATAAATATCGGGGAATGAATGAATACATGAATGAATGAATGAGTTAATATTTGTACCATTTGGCAAAATAATGGAAGTTCAGGAATGACTGAAGTGTGAGGGCGTGTAACTGAAGGCCATGGTCTTCAGTTTTGGTGGACATGATTTCCAGTTTCAATTGATTTGTTAAGCAAAACAGACAGAAAGAGAGGTAAGGGTACAGGGATTTTGCTACTTGCCGCGGTGTTTCTTTTGCTATCCTTGCTATGCCAGCCACTGGAAATCATCTGTGTTAAGAATCATTCCTGTGTTCCCCAGGAGGTGAGGCCCAGGAAGCCACCGATTTCTGGAACATCTCACTCTTGCTGATTAAATCGCACAGCCTGCAGAGAGCCCTCTAGTCTCTGGCAAGCACCTCTGAAAATAAAATAGAGAAGAAGAGCTCAAGCACAGCTTGGGAGTAGAAAACTGCTCTGCTGTCCCTCCATGTGAGCAAAAGAAAACATTAACAAGTCATGGATAAATGAAAAGATAGAGTTGTTTTGATTTTCCCTCAGGGGATATTCAACAGATGAATTTGCCTATTTTCTCTCTCCTAAACATTCAAGCTGCCTCAAGGGAAGCAATAAATCCTGCTCCCATCTGCCAAAATCAGCCTCCTTTTAAAGCCTGCACTTTCCTCAAACACAGCAGAGTGTTTGACATTTTTTCCCTGAGGCATTTTCTTGGTTGTTATTAGAAATCATTCCCAAATATTAAAAGAATAAATGAGCATTCAAGGAAATACTAAATTTTCACTGGTTTGTAAGCCAAGTCCGTAAAATTCTATTTCTTCAATTTTACAAGAAAAATGAACTAATCAATAGGAAAAATGAATCTATGGTGGAAAACATCAGCACAGTGGCCCCACTGGAGGAGATGGGGTTGAGTGGAAGCTGATGGAAAGGGACACATTGGAAATTTCTAGGGCCATGGCCAAGGTTCATATCTTGACAGGAATTTGGGTCATATAGGTATATGCATTTGCCAAAACTTATCAAACAGTCCTCTTGGTACTTTCTATGTTATATCAATTTTACCACAAAAAAATAGGATAGATCATATTGAATACAGTCTGTATTGGCAAATTTGAGTCACAATGCCTGTGGCGTTTACTGTTTGAATGCTGTCTTGATCCCTGACTGTGTATTTAGCCTCAAACCCACGTTCCACAGCCCTGATCTTAATGTTCTGACAAGGTACTTTTTTTTCAGTGAAGATGTGTTTTGAAGAATCATGCTACTATCTAGAAATATTATGTCAAGAAATATTTCTTCTCTCCGATTTGTAGACTCTTTTAATGTAGTACAACAATATCATATTTACAATGGAGTGTAATGAAACTTTTCATCTTCAAAGCAATATTAAGCAAAGGTGCTTGTGTAAATATGGTTACAATGTGGACTTTTGAAAACATAAATATATTGCATGCTTACCATTTTATGTATGTAATTCCGATTTGCCTAGAGTGGCCTTATAAAGCAGGCTTCTTCTCATCCTTCTTACCATGATGGCTAATCTCTGGGTCAAAGTATCTTACTGTCAGAAGCTCAGGTTCTCATTGTAAGTGGCTTGGGCCACAACATGTATGAAGTAATTGCAAAGAAACAGGTTGTGAAATCTATTCACTGATGGACAGAATGTCTTACCCAATGCCTGAACCGTGGGGTCTTAAATAAGAAAACTAGTAATGGTCCTCCAAATGTGGGAAAGCCTAGAATTCCATCAAGATAGTGTTGTTATATTGACAGTGTAGACGTTACATAAGCCCTTTTCCAGAAAAAGGAAGAGTGGTTGAGCAGTTAACTATGCAATCCCAGAAAGATGTTCCAATAGTTCAGTACCAGGCCACCACTGTCTGAGACTCTGCAATCGGCAGAGGCAGGGCCAGCTTCATGGATTTGCAACTTGTGAAGTGGCACAATTCTCCTCCCAGAAAGGGTTCCATGCTTGGTTTAATGCTTTTCTGTCGTTCTCTTGAAACTATTTGTCTTTGAACTTTTCTTTTTCAACAGGTTCAATAGGATAATAGGGAATGAGTGTGAGGAGAGGTGATGTGCAAAGTGTGATATGCTCACGAACATGGCTGGCAGGGAGTACATGAAGTGATTGCCCTGACCACCCAGAAAACTTGTGTACCCCTGGGGCATTTCAGGACATGGTAAGGCCCCAGGGGGTCAGCCAGGGCTGGGATTTGGGCCAGATTGATGCTGATCCCTGCAGCAGTGGCCCTTAGACTTAAGAGGGTCTTCTCAAGGGGCAGCACCAGGCAGGACCTGCAATAGAAACTACCCAGTAAATTCTATCAGAATTATTAGCAAACAAAAGCATGAACATTGCTCTAGTTTGCTAGCTGCTGGAATGCAATATATCAGAAAAAGAATGGCTTTTAAAAAGGGGAATTTATTCAGTTGCAAGTTTACAGTTCTAAGCCTGTGAAAACACCCAGTTTAAAGCAAGGTTTTAGAAATGTCCAATCTGAGGCATCCAGGGAAAGATACCTTCATTCAAGAAGGCCAATGAAGTTCAGGGTTTATCTCTCAACTGGAAAGGCACATGATGAACATGGCAACATCTGCTAGCCTTTCTCTCCAGACTTCTTCTTTCATGAAGCTCTCCCAGGGTCAGTTTCCTTCTTCATCTACAAAGGTCTCGGTTGCATGGGCTTCTGTGGCTCTTGTGGCTCTGTTGCTCTCCCTCCTAAATGTTTCCTCTTTTAAAGGATTCCAGTAAACTAATCAGGACCTACCTGGAACAGGTGGAATCACATCTCCCTCTAATCAAAAGTTAATACTCACAATTGGGTGAGTCACATCTCCCTGGAGACAATCTAATCAAGTTTCCAACATACAGTACTAAATAGGGATAGAAAGAAATGGCCACTCATGCAAGATTGATCAGGATTAAAACTTGGCTTTCCTAAGGGACATGATTCTTTCAAATCAGCACAAACATGGATATTGCAATAAAGCATATCAGAAAGTTATTAGATTTATTATACTATTTTATATGATTTTAGAATCCAGAGATTTCAAAATTGTTGCAAAGCAAGTATCTGCAGTCTTATGTAATAAGAACCAATTATTAATTAATTTTAGAATAATTTTTCCTTGTAATTGAAGATACAGCAATAGAATCCATGGACAGGCATTTAGACTTATATCCCAATCACTAAGCCACTTGGTGTTTCTTGTACAACTTCCACTAGTTACAGGAAATGTCAGAGGAAATATTAAAATACAATAGAATAGATTTGCATTTAAAGTTAAACTCAGACTTATTTGGAACTCATTTGTATGGAGAGTTAAATCTTTTTAGAAAAATATTTCTTCTACAAAATTCATGTATGAAAATTTATGTTTCAAAATAATTAATCAGAAATTTATCTCAATATTGTCCAGACTACAAAATTCTTTTAATAGTTCCAATAACATTTGTATTAGTATAAAGATCCTTCTCAAGTTTAAATAATTATCAAAGGTTCCATGAAATCTTGTGTTTGCCAAGAGCACTTGATGTTGCTTTAAATTATATCAATTGTAAACGAATTGCTAAAAGTATAAATTTTGATGAGATAATAAATTTCAGAATTTATTGGGAGCAATCAAGATATTGCTATAATAAATTTCATGTATATATTATGTTATATAAAATTTTAACACCAAAATATTACTTTTTTTGCAGTTTGTTTTTGTTGTTACTCATGTTCACAATTTCATATGTTTTATAAGTAAGAAAAATTTTAAAGGAAAGAGTTTAACATTTTAGTACATTTGACAGCATTTTTTTTCCTGTTTTTTGAACAAGGATCCCCAAGGTTTCTTGCCCTGGCCCCCAGATTATGCAGCTGGCCCTCATTGGAGGTTTGGGATTGGCTTCTTGACACTGGGCAAGTCGTTCCTCCAACTTCTGTGAGGTTTGGGCACCACCTGCATTGTTCTCTGAGAACCCTCTCCTCTTTACTTCCACCAGCCCCTCTCTCCTTTTAATCTCCTTTCTGGGTTCTGTCTCTTCTTATTTTAATTCTCTGGCAGTCAGCTTTGGCCCATTACTGCCTGATCATTTTGCATTCCAAGGCTGTTTGAATGAAAGAAGAAGCTCTCAGTTTGGTTTAATATTAAACCGAAAGTAGTGGATTATCTGAAGATTTCATAGGTCTAGGATTACATTTCTGAAAATTCTGTTCCTACTCTGACAAAACTACCTGCTGGTTCTAAGTCTTGAGCCATGTCATCAAATGCATCAACTCTTCTTTCTTCTAATCCCACCAAATGCATTTCCTTGCATTGGTGATGGTCTCCCAAAATGACCCGCAAGGTCTGAATAGGTCTGGGTGAGAAACATAAAGCGCAAGATTGATTTTCCTACAATATCTGTGCCAAGCTAGAGAAATTCTTCTGAGGCTGGTAAGTGTACTTGTTTGAAAGGATTATGTGCTCTAGAAAAGCCATGTTTTAACCCTGATCCATTTTATGAAGGCAACCATTTCCTTTAATTCCTATTTAGTACTGAAGGGTGGAAACTTCATTAAATTATTTCCACAGAGATGTGACCCACCCAATTGTGGATATTAATCTTTGATTAGAGGGAGATGTGACCCCTGCCTGTTCCAGGTGGGTCTTGATTAGTTTACTGGAATCCTTTAAAAGAGGAAATATTTTGGAGACAGCAACAGAGCCAGTAGAACCACTAGAGCCCACGCAGCCAGAGACTTTTGGAGATGAAGAAGGAAAATGCCCCTGGGGGAGCTTCATGAAGAAGGAAAATGCCCCTGGGGGAGCTTCATGAAACAAGAAGCCTGGAGAGAAAGCTACAGATGTCACCATGTTCACCATGTGCCTGCCCCTCCAGTTGAGAAAGAAACCCTGAACTTCATTGGCCTTCTTGAATGAAAGTATCTTTCCCTGGATGCCTTAGATTGGACATGGCTTTAATTTGGACATTTTCACAGTCTTAGAACTGTAAACTAGCAACTTAATCAATTCCCTTTTTAAAATCCACTCCATTTCTGGTATATCACATTCCAGCAGTTTGCAAACTAGAACAGTAAGTAAGTAAAGCAACCCATCCCAATGAATACGTGGTCTTGGTTTCAAGTCTAGCTTTGAAGACAAAATATCAATGAATGCTTCTAAGGATTTCCTGGTCTGAATCATCTTGACATGGGCAATCTTTGTGGGTACGCCTTCCACTAAATACAACAGGTGCAAGCTTCACTTTTTTTCTAAAAATCTTCTATTACTCCATACATGAAGAACTTACACCCCCATTATCTTTAAAATCAGTCCCTTCTGTTTTCCAAATTCATCAGCACTGTGGGAATGGTATTTTTCAAGCAGCGCCTACTATTTCCAAGGCTCTCTTTTGGGATGCTGTAGCACTCAATATCATATTCCATTATTATCATTGGTTTCTGTCTTCCCTGGGCAGAACCTTTATATCTGGGAATGGCTGGTCTCTATCCCTCGTCAAGGCCATTTTTTCTGTTCACCGCTGTTTTCGTTAGTCCTACAACCCAGTGTGTAGCATCAGGAGTGAGTTCGAGATGAAATAATTTGAGGCCTCTGATTGGCATAGCCCCTGGGAAAGATCCAGGCTCTGAACCATATCCTTGTCCAAGATGCTACCTCTCACTGCCAGCTATATCCATGTTAGCCTCAGTATGTGAATTTTCCATTTTGCCCTTTGTTTTTGGTTTCTAGCTTCTTTCCATTGTGGTCAGAGAAGATACATTGCATAATTTCAATATTTTTGAATTCATTTGTACTTGTTTTGTGACCTAAGATATGGTCTATACTGGAAAATGATCCATGTGCTCTGGAGAAGAATGCATATTCTGCTGCTAATGGGTAAAGCTCTTTATATGCGTGTTAGGTCTAGTTGGTTTTGAGTATGGCTTGAGTCTTCTATTTCTTTACTTATCTTTTGTCTAGATGTTATATCCATTATTGAAAGTAATGTAATAAAGTCTCCTACTACTGATGTAGAACCATCTATTTCTGTCTTCAATTCTGTCTGTATTTTTCTGCATGTATTTTGAGGCTACATCTTCTTGTTGAATTGACCCCCTTATCAATATATAATGACTGTCTTTGTTGCTCAGAACGGTTTTCTACTTAAAGTCTATTTTGTCTGTCATTAGTATCTACCCCGCTCTCTTTTGGCTACTATTTGCATGGCATATTTTTCTAGGTCTTTTTACTATCAACCAATTATGTCTTTGAATTTAAGGTCAGTCTTTTGTAAACAGTGTATAGTTAGGTGATGTTTTCTTTTTATCCATTGTGCCAATCTTTGCCTTTTGACTGGCAGCTTAATACGTTTAGATTTAAAGTTACTACTAATAATGCAGGACTTTCTTCTGCCAATTTGGTAGTCTTATAAGTCTTACACATTTTTTGTACCTAAGTTCTTCTGTTAATTTCTTCTTTCATATTTATTTAATTTTTTGTATTGTTCCATTTTGAGTCCCTTCTAATTCCTACCTGGGTATATTTTTTATACATTTTCCTTCTGCTTATCATGGGGTTAAAATTTAACATCCTAAATATAAACCAATCATATTTGATTTGATTTGACTTTAAACACACACACGCACACACTGTTTCTATACCTCTCTGATCCTCATCTATTTTGTACTTGATATGAATTATATCTTTGTTTATTGAATGTATAAAAGTAATGATTTATCTTTTTTTTTTTTTGCATGGGCAGGCACTGGGAAACGAATATCATTACTTTTTATGCATTTGCATTTTAACACCTGTAGAAAGTAAGAAGTGGAGTTATATACCAAAAAAAAAAAAAAATACAATAGTACAGCATTTATAATTACCCAAAAAGTTACTTTTACCAAAGGTGTTCATTTCTTCATGCTTCCATGAAGCCCTCCCAAGTGTCCTTTCCTTACAGCCTAAAGAACTCCCTTAAGCACTGCTTGTAAGGCAGGACTAGTGGTAATGGATTTCCATAACTTTTATCTGAAAATGTCTTAATCTCCCCCTCATTTTTAAAAGAAAATCTCACCAGATATAAAATTCTTGGTTGGCAACTGTTTTCTTTCAGCACTTTAAATATTTCAACCCACTATCATCTTGCCTCTCCTTTTTCTGATGAGAAATCATCACTTGATCTAATTGGGGCTCCCTTGTTCATAATATATTGCTTTTCTTTTGCATCTTTCAGAAGTCTCTCCTTTTCCTATGCATTTGAGAGTTTGATCAATATGTTCATAGGGCATATTTCTCTCTAAGTTTATCCTGTTTGGTGTTCTCTGGACTTCTTGGAAGTATGTATTTTTGTCTTTTGCTAAGTTTGGGAAGTTTTCTGCCATTGTTTCTTTGAACATTCCTTCTGCCCCTTCTCTCTTTCTTTTCTTTTTAAGACTCCAATAATGTATACACTGGCATACTTGATGGTATCCCAGAGGTCTCTTAGGCTATTACTCCTTTTATAATTCTTTGTTCTTTCTTCTGCTCAGCATGACTTATTTTGATTGTTTCAGCTTTGAGCTCATTGGTTCTTTCTACTGCCTGCTCCCTAAGGTTGAAATCCTCCTGGGAATTTTTCATTTCAGTTACTGTGGTCTTGAACTTCATGAATTCTGTTTGTTTCCTTTTTAAAATTTCTTTATCAAAATTGTCTTATTTTCTTTCATTTCTTTCTCCCCCATATCCTTTAATTCTTTCTCTCCATTTTCCTTTGTCTACCTGAGCATATTGAAGATCCTTGTTTTAAAAATCTTTATCCAGTATGTCCACAGACTCATGTTTGTTGATGTTTTCTGGATTTTTATCCTCTTCATTTGGATGAGCACTCATTTTTTTTTTGTTTGTCTTGTAATCTTTTGTTGCATACTGTGCCTTTTAAATATGTTAAAATGCTAACTCCGGAATTTATTCCCTGAGATGTCTTTTCTTGAATTTGTAACTAACTAGTGATATGACAGAGACTTTCTTCAGTGTCAAGAGCAAAAATCCAAAAAACCTAAGTGAAAAAACCTTTCACCATCTTTGCTAATTGGCTTTTTGAGACTGGTGCTCTCTTTCAGAGTTCAGCTCTCCTACCAAAAAGGATAGCCCAAGGGAAAGTCGAAGTCCAGGGTCTTCCCTGTCTTTTCTGGGCTTGTGTCTTATCCTAGGCTTCTTCTGCTGGTTGGTTGGTTGGAGGTCCCCTGCATACTCCAACAGAGGCATTTGAATACCCCCTCTACCTTCCAGGAAACAGATCTTCTCACTCTCCTCAGTGTTCCACTGAAGGTCTTGAAGCAGGTCTTGAATCCTTTGCCCCAGGCTGCCCACCTCGATTGTTTCTTACATTGCCTGGAGGGCAAATTCTGGGAGTAGGGGTAGGGTGGGGTGCATGCCAGAGAAGAGTTTCCTAGGTCAGTCTTTCCCAGCTGGAATAAGTCCTGGGACCCAAAGAGAGCACTGGCCAGCTCCAAACTGCCCTGTGAAGAGGATGAAGGAGGAGCCAAGAGGAGCTTTTTCCCTGGCTCCCTAAAGCTGTACTTTCGTGACTCAGTACCTGCCCAATCGATGCAGCCCTTCAACTGTCTTCTGTGGCTCTGTAGAAATATAGTGTCTTTAAGTCTCCTCCTCTGCCTGTGTCCAGGGTTGGTTGGAATAATTGCTTCCCTCACAGCCAGACCCAAAGTGTTTAGCTAATCAAAGGCAGTAATGAGTGATAAGACCACATTCTCTCAACCCTGGATCTTAGGGAACTGGATTTTTATGTCCCTCTCTGGTACAAGCCAACTATGCCTGGGGTCAAACTCCACTGCTGTCAGCCACAAATGCAGAGGAGGGGTGACAGTAATGGCCACTCAAAAAGTGTAATTTACTGGTAGTTACTGTAACTTACCAGCCTCTTCCTCTCACTCTGCCTTGGTTTCCTGTATAGAGTGACTAGACTCTGTGAGTTTCAAAATAGTTGATTCAGACAGCACCTCCCTGTTTAATAGTTGTTCTGGTGGAAAGACTGATTCTTGGAGCTTCCTACTTCACCATCTTCCTACAATCCTTATAGTTTTCTTTTACTCTCTTCTCCCATTCTGCAGACCTTGGGGAATTACAACTTTTGATAACTTCTCACTCCAGGGAACTTTGAGAGAAATGAGTCATAAACAACCCACCTTTGCAAACAGCCTTCTCTCTGAAGGGAGGATTCCTCTTGGTGTTTGTAAGTGAATAAAAGTCACAAGAAGCCTATGAATGACTGAAAAATCACTTCAGAGTTTCCACTGTTCAGCATTCCCTGGTGAGACGTCTCAATCTTAGCTGGCATATCCTGGAAGTCTCAACAATCCCAGAAAGAAAGAGCCTGAGGTGGGAGGTGTGGAAAGGGCCCAGAGGGGGTTAAGGCTGGTTCACCTGGGGGTTGGTTTATCTGGTCCTATAGTCGCAACCCTTTTCCCTAATTTGTTCCAGAATTTATTAATTTCCAGCTATGAGGAATCATACCATTAAGGAGAGGGCATGAGTTTTCCAAGAGCATCTAGCTCCCTAACCTGGAGAGGTGAGGTTTGAGAGTCCTTGGTGCCAACAGTCTTTAAAGCATCCCCCTGCTTTTCATCTTGACTCTCTGTGGTGATTTCAGCACTGACCGACCCAGTGGCAGACACGACCCCAACTACTTGTCACACTTTTGTAATAGAATTAGCACTCTTTTTTCCTCTTTCACTCAAATTAACTGCATGGGCCAGGATTATTCTGGAGACCACAAGGCATGAGCCTGGAGAGTGAGCCTGGTCAAGACGGCTTGGTAGGAAACGCCTCCACCAAAAGTTGTGTGGACCATACTCCGGGGTTGTGGGTAGTATTCTCACTGACCGGCATAGACATTGCTGGGGCTTTATGGTATGTTTGACCATAGATGACAGGTGGCCAAGAACTTGACAGATGCTTCCTAAAGACAGTCTTCCTTTGTTTTGGATGTTACATGAAAGTTCTTTGGGTGATATTCTGCACACACAAATAGACTATCAGCCAAACGTGCATGACTTTGGGGAGCTTTGCAAGATCAAAGATTCTTGATGGGGAGGGGGAGAATCAGGGTGACAGAAGTATCTCCTGGGCTTTCCTAACCTATGCTGCTGTGAGGTCCATGGAGGACCAGAGGAGTACATGTGGCTCCTGGGCTCTTGCCTCTATTGTGCCTTTATTGGGAGGGCTAAGATTTCTTGTGATTATTGGGGATTTGCAGATTGAAACTATAGGCGTGAAAAGCAAAAGAAAAAGTGCCATTTGGAGAAGCTGAGGGCAGCTTTTTATCAACCAACCCATATGGAAGGACCTACTTGATACTAAATTATACAGCATGAAAAGGCAGAAGCAGCAAGGGGCCATTCCAAGAAGAGGCGGGGGCTTTTTAGAGAAGCTAGGGTAGGCTCTTATCCCAAACCATAAAAAGGTGCAGGCCTTGATAATTGTGATTATTCCCAGACCAGGGCTAACCAGGGTGGTTTCTTAAAGGAGAAACTTATGACTAAGCCAGGCAGGATGACGAGGCACCAAATATAATTTCTTTTATACCATTACAGCCTTCACTAAGCCTTACCTTAAAGACAAGAACTTTCATGTATCAAACAGGCATTTCATTCCTGACTTTTATCATGTGTTCCCTGTAGCTCTGTAGAATTCTTTGTGGCTCCCCATCTCTGTTCTTCCTCCTGCATTCCATTCTCACCTCTTTTCATCTTTCCCTCTCCAAGCACCCAAGAAGAACCCACATAAGCAGGACAGGCCTCTGGCACTTGAGAGCATTAGACTGAGCAAGGGCTGAATCCTGACCTATCTTCGGACATGGGTATGATTTTTAAGCAGCTATGATGGAATCCATCATCTAACTGCATTCTTCTATCAGCTCTGCCAGGATATGGCTAGCTATGGATCTGTCTTCTCTTTGAATACTACTTTAAAGCTTTTCTTTATCTCAATGTGGGATTATGAGCCATCTTTCAAGGTCTGGCCTTCCCATGCACATCCAGAACATGGAAATTTACACGGAAACTGGCCTTGTAAGCTCACATTATGACATGGCCCCAATTCCCTTGCTCCACTGTAAAAATACTTTCTCCACATACCCACCAGCCCTAACCTTGAGCTCGTATCTATTTCTCTCTCAGTCCTTTCTCTATGCTCTACCTCCAATCCATCCCTGAAGGAAAATGCAAGCATAATTTTTGCTGTTCTTAACAGTTTAGTTAGCTTGCATCTAAACCTGTCTTGACCCCTGTCTATAAACCCTTATTTGGTTCTGGAGCACCTCAGTTCATTGTACGGGCTGAACTTTACCTCCCCTCTCACCTCATGGCAGCACAGGGGTCTGCATCTTCAGGGGCAGGAGAGACCACTGTGGACTAGCTTCAGAGTAGGTTATTTCAGGCACAGCCAGAATCCCCACACTGCCCACCAACCAACCTTTCTTTAGTATGCTTTGTTCATTGCCATGCAGGGAGTCTATCTCTTTCTCTGCCCTGAGTTTCATCCCTGGAGAACTTTTCTGTTATTCTGCCTTTGGCAGGTACCAGGTAAGCAGGAGGGGAACTTCCCTGACTTATAAATCATGGGACACATGTTTAACAAAGGGAGGCAGATGCTCTGTCAAAATGCCATTAACATAATGATGCTTCCAAACCAAGGTCCCAGTGACCTGAAGATGCAATGGAGACCATGCCCCTATGGCTTTGGGATGATTTAAAGCCAGAAAAGAGATCAAAGCTCCATAACCCAGGCAGCTCAACTTCTACCTGATAAAACTGGAGAATTTTAATCAAATTAATTATCTTGACTTGGAGAACACGAGGTGAGATCAAACATGCTTGTAGAAGAAGTTATTTTGTAGTGATAATTAAGTGAGAGGAATTTTAACATATTCCATACCAGACTGAAAAGGTCAGAACATAATTTGTCACTCACAGGTGATAACACATGTACAGAACATCTGGTGAAAGGAAAGGGGATACTGCCCCTGAGGAAAGGGATAGAAAGGTTGAAAATCTTGAATTTCTAATAACTTTAGGTAATTGTCATGAAATGATTCCTGTGATTTTTTTTTAACCATTCCATTTTGCCTCTCAATACTTCTCCATGGTTTATCCCACTGGATTGTATAATATTTAAAGCAAATGATTGCTTTGTCTTGTTTTTTTCCCCCTCTAAATGAAGTCTTACATGGAGTTCCTATATATAAAAACATAAAAGGCGAACTTCTGATGGGGGAAGAAAGAGGGCCAGGTTGAGTGGGAGGTGATGGGAGGTGCCCTCTACCCATATGAAAACACTTAAGGCAAAAGAGGCAGCACAGCCTGGAAACCTTTTGACTATGTCTTGTGGAGTGGGGGGTGATTCTAGAACTGAGTTTCATTCTCTCTAAGCTTAATGAAAATGTGTATCCATGGTGGGATCATATCTTACACTGGAACTCTGTTTTAGAGACTGAATAAAGGCAAAACATGTATAATAAAAATTATATTGAGAGGGATTCACTTCTTGGGACAAGGGTAAATCTGAGGTTCAGATGACCTCTCTCTAGCAGGGCCATGAAGCTGTTTTCTTCCTTCCTGGGTTTGAACAGGGTGTTTTCCTCCTTTGAATATCAGTAATTGGTGGCCTTGTTTTTAGGAGCCATGTTGAAAGAAAATCATACATTTTGAAAAGCCAAGATTCAAATTTAACCTGGACATATGCTCATTCCATGCAAGATTAATGGGAACTGAGAGATGCAAGAAGATAGTGGATTCATATCACCCTCCTTGCCTTCTCTCTGGGACACACACTCTAACTGGATAATCGGTAGGCAGAAAGACCTGCCAGGCTGTTCCCTCCTGCCCTTAGGTTTAATTATTATGTCATTTTAGTTGAATTCACAGTCACTAAATACAAAATGAATCTGGTGTCATATCCTGATAACACTGGAGACTCTCCTAATTTAGTTTACTATTTCTAAAAATGACTGTGACCATGAAAGTTCTATTTCCCATCTTCTGGGCGTGAAATGGAATTTCAGAAGTGGAGAGAGAGGCTCTTACACTCTGCTTTCAAAGGTGCATAACTTAGACTCAGGAGGAAGCTCACAAACTAGAAAAAATAATTCCAATGCAACACTTCTGAATAAAACATTTATCCTAGAGCCCTTCAAAGGCAGTTTTGAATGTGTAAGTCATATTCCGTGTCTCCATTGGGGTCTCTAGGTGAACAAGCAGTGGGCGTGAAGGAGTTTCCAGTCCAACCAGCATATTCTATGAAGCTCAAAGAAAGGCTCAAAGGAACTTCAAGAGTTGACTATCTTTATAGCATCTTTGGCTTTTTAATTACCTTGAAGGGTCAGATAAGGAGAACTGGATGGGGGTGTACTGATCTTCTCTTTGCATTTCCAAAGCAGAGGAAGCATTATTTTTCTTTATTTCATTGAAAATATACAACTGCCAAATTCCTCTTCAATGAGGAGGTTTTCCTACACTGGCAGTGAACTGTGGAAGGAACTTCTCATAACTACAATGCAATGTTGACTTGAACTACCTGGAATTTGATCACATTTCACAGTTAGGGCACAGTTCCCACAAGACTGCCCTCATTTCACACACCAGCCACAGTGCAGTGAGTTCCCAGGGCCATCTGCAATTCAGACCAGTTGGCTACAAATATGGGGGTTTCCATGACCCCTTTCAGGCTCAATAATTTTCAAGAATGACTCCCTAAACTTGGGAAAGCTCTACATACACTATTACAGTTCTGTTATAGCAAAAGGATATGAATAAGAGGCCAAAAGAAGAGCTGCATAGAGTGAAATTTGGAAAGGTCTCAAACAAAAGCTTCTGCATCTTCTCCCCATGGAATTAGCCCCCTGCCACATGGAAGTGTATTTTATTTAGGCACAACTGATAGAATCTATGCACATTTTGTTTTACCCATCTTCAGAACACCTTCCCCTCCTGGAAATGGGGCTGATATGACATGACTCAAAGCCCAAAGACCTCATCCTCTTATCAGATGGTTGTTATTTCTGGTGTGACCAGCCCCGACTGTAAGACTACTAATATGGCAGACTCCACCCTGAGTCATCTCATGAACATGAACTGTCAGGTGTGCTTAAGGCCCACCATGAATAACACAGGAAATTCCAAAGGTGTGCAGGCTATTCCCTTACCTCCACCCCTCACGAACCAAGGGACAAAGATCAGCTCTCATTTTGGAGGCCAAATTCTTTTCTATAATCTGTGCATTTTCCATTTAGGCAGCTATGTTCTCCAGCTTTGCAGAGCCCATTGATGCAAAACATGAACCTTTGGATTCATATTTAGATGTGGGCACAGGTTTTATAGAATCTTTGGAGAACTGGTGACTGAATTCTATGATTAACTATAGATTAAATATTGTACATAGCTGTGTGTTTTTGTTACCAAGCAAGGGTTCACTGCCTCATGCACACAGAGGTCAAATACTATGACATCAGGATTTGGGGAAAAGAAAGAGTTTTATTGCGAGGTTTACTGGCCTGGAGATAGGAAGCAAGGCTCAAATCTGTCTCCCTGATCTGAGTGCTAAGGGAGATTTTATGGAAATGGGAGATGAGAGGTGGGGACAGAAATGGGGAGAGGGGTTGACTTGGCATAGTCCAATTGGTTATTTATAGAGTTGTCTATTTGTGATAGAATGGATTTTAAGCTGGATCTTCCTTATTAAAGGACTTCTCACATTTTATTTGTTTCCCATCTCTCCCAGCCCTCATAAACTTGGTTCCAAGGGAGGTGACCTCTGTTCCTGGTGTCTCAGGGGTCTGCTAAAGGACAAGAGTCAGCGTTTTCTGTGCATGCTCAGGTTATATGACCTGTGGTTAAGTAAGCTCAGAAGAAAATGCTGCAGGAACAGAGCACATCTCCACAAACCCGTTTTTGCCTGAGAATGGTTTTACTTTGATCTAACTTTCGCACTTACTTATAGCATTCAACCAAACTTGTTTCACTCATCCTGACACTCTGCAGTACTCCTCATATTCTAGAATGGCATCTGAACTCCCGTCAGCCCTGCCAGCACACAAACTCTAGAGTAAAAAGGGTATGCCCACTTTTGATCACGGAATTCCATTAGCTTCACCTTATAGGGAGCAAGATTAAGTGCCTGGGATTTCCTAAGATTCACTTAGAGTTGAGCGTACTTTGCTCAATTATGCAGAGGTAGAAGTTACCAACTGGAAGGGGAAACTTAATATCAACAAAATCTGTGTTAGCCATGTATATCTCTGAATTTATACTGTGAGAGATGAGGTACTCATTTGCTTTTAAATCTCTTTATTTCCTCTAATATCAGCACCCTATTTCCAGGAGGTACCAAGGCTTTGCGATTTCTTTCCTGACATTGAAGAAAGCAACTACATCCCCTGGATATCTGTCTTGGGCATAAACAAGTCTAGTAACTGAGGAAATAGTACATGCATGGTGTCCTAAATAGGAATGAGAGGAAGAAGGCAGCTGAGAATCAGTCCCAGGCAGCTGGGACTTTCTAACAGGAATGACATTTGTCCTTTTTTCTGCATCTCTTTGGAGAAATGGTGAGATCTGAGAGACACTGATGCTGTGGTGGGCCTAGGGCATAGGGGCCCTAAGAATAAGATTCTCAGGCTCAGCAATGATTACCATGGCCCATGAATATCACAAAAACAGAGTCCTAAGTTTTTAAGAGTCCTGCAGGAGGCTTGCATAGTGCTGATGCCAACAACGACCCAGATATGCAATTGGAAACTTTCCTCCTTTAGAGGGATGGAGAAAGATTCCTGGATTCTCATGTGTCCCTCAAGAAAGGTAACGAGAACAGACCCCAATTGTTATCCATATAGAATTTTTCCATGAGATTCCTGGGACTTAAGTCAGAATTTAAGCTGATTTCAGTGATAAAGAAGGGAATATTTCTTGTCTATATGATGCAAGAGATGGAGAATCATGCCTGCCTCACCATTTTTTTTTAAGAACCACTCTTTTTGGAACAAAGGTAGTTAAATTTAATCTCTCCATTTCCGAAAGTATTCCTCATAGCCTTAGCCCTTAAGAATGGCTTCTGATAGATTTTATCAGGTATTTTCTAACTTTAGTTGGTTCTCTTTCTAAATCACAGATGTGTTTAAATTGCTCTCAGTTTAGAAACAAACTCAAAGAGTTAAGACCCAGAAAGAAACAGATTTAAAATAACCAAAAGCCTTATTGATGTAATAGCCGCACAGGGTGCTTCTGGCACTGCAGTGTTGATGGTTCATAGCTAGAATTTTTGATTTTTCAAAAAAAAATCGATAATGTCCAGGGGATTTTTGATTCTATAAAGGGCTTTGGCTTAATCTCTAATTCTTTTGATAAACACTTACATGGAGGAAAAATGTTAAATTGCTGGTTGACCATTGGGTATGAGAGCTTCTTATTTTCTAACAGGGCAGGAAGAAGAGAAATGGAGACAAGGAAGGATATGGGAATATGGTCCCTGGCAATGAGTTTGGAAAGCAAAGTACCGCTTGAATAAAATAAAAGAGAAAGCAATGCTCAATACCCTTCTGTCCTCATTTTGGAGCAACCAACACGATCACTATATTTGTTCTTAATACAAAATGGGTACACACAAAGAATACCACACAGAATGAACCAGAATTCTGGAAACCTGAGGTCTGAAAGTGGACAGGATCCAGGACACAAGGCAAGTCCAGGAGTCTGGGTGGCAGGTGCCAACAGCATGTCCTTCCTTCTCATTTGCATTCATTTGACAAATCCATGAGCAACATTTTATTTTCTGTAGTTGTATCAACTCATTCAGGATTTACATTTCTGAGAGGCAGTCCCACTGGATGACTGGGGGTCACTTACCCAGCCTTTTTTTAAAGGAGGGAGTGACACCTTAATATTCAGTCCCACTAGACAGTACACACTGGGAAAGAGGTAATCTCCCCAAGTTTCACAAAAGGTAATAGAATGCTGTACCTGGAAGCATCCTAAGGATGCTGTGAATCAATTAATCTTCATTTTACCCTTTAATCATATTATTGAGGCAGAAAGCTTTAATGCAGAGGCAAGGGAAGTACCCAGGTCCCCAATCTTCAGATAACTGTTTTTTAATGTGGGTGGTACAGACAACATTATTTGGGACATGCACACTACTACATTTTACAAATTTTATTTAAGTTTTATTAATAGCAGATCTTTGAAGAAGTAGATTTGAGTTGATTCCTGGCTCCATCACATACTTTTTTGTGTGACTTTGGGCAAGCTAAATTAGGAGCTTTGCAACTTAGTTTCTTCATATGGAAATGATGAAAATATGGAGGTAACATAGGCATATCTCAGAATTGTGGGGAATAAATGTAAAATGCTTCTATACTGAAGAGTAGAATCCCTGGCACATGGGAGCTGATCAATATTTGTTAAATGTTATTGGCTTTTCCTTTTTCAATAACTATTTGTTCCCTATCGTTGAGTATCGTTGAGTACTCATCATCATCATAATCATCATTTTTATCACCACTACCAAACAAATGATAAGCCCTTCATTTATTAAGGGTATGTAAGCTTTCAATAATGTTTCAAGGAGATAGACAATTGCATGAGTTGGTTTATAAAAATCATTGGTCTTTTAAATATATTTTTGAACTCAGAAGTTGAATCGGATCTAAACCTTACTCTTTCTGGACAATTACTGGTCCATGGTGCTGACATTTATTATAGAATGTTAGTCCTGGAAGGGCCATTTGAAATGACTTAATCTATCTCATACTGCACATTTGACAGTGTTGGTCATATGTGGGGAGCACTCTTTAACCAAACTATTGAATTTCTAACTTCACAGTTGATAACTCCAAGGTAGACATTTATACTTAGCACATATCATAGCATATGATTGATTTCTTCAACCTACTACTTTTTCTTACAGCAATTTAACACAGAAATACCCTCACATAGCTCCCCATGCACCCCACCCATGCCTGTTCAAGCACTGCTGAAAACTGGTAACAGGGAGCAAAAGCATAGTAATATCATCATAGCAGAGGTGACTCTACAGCTGTAACCTGAGTTTGTCTATATTCTCCTGATGTATTGGATGGAGTTAGTTCCTGATTACCAGAAGCTTACAATCTCATAGTACCCTCAAGAGTCAATGCAAGAGAGAATGTGAGGGGCTCTAGAGAAGACAATGGGGATACAGAATGGAAGAATATTTCTAGTAGGAGCCACAAATAAAGGCTCTGTAGTGGCATTCTTGAAATCTGGGTTGAGTATAAACTTGTGGAGGGGCTGGCATAGTCATTCTGGGAAGAAGGAATCAAATGGGCATTTGGAGACCTCTGATGAATCATATCTCTTGGGATTCTCACCCTAGGGTGATCCCCTGCTATTGAACCTGTTCTTGCCTTGTGACCTGCTTTAACAAAAATAATGTGGCAAAAATGATACTAGGTCAGTTACAGGTCTAAGTCTTAAGCTATTGCTTTAGCACTCTGAGAATCCACTCACCAGGTAAGACATCCAACTTTCCTGAGACCACCATGTTATGAGGAAGCCCAAGCTAACCACATGGAGAAGTAACATGAAAAAGAATCCAGAAACCCAGTGGGCACTGGGGCTCTAGACATAAGATCCCAGCTGAACAGTGCCAAAGACTCTGCAACCTTTGGAGCTGCCTCAGTTGATGCCATGCAATGTAGGGTGAACTGCCCCTGTTGTGCCCTGTCCAAATTCCTGGTACAAAATTGTGAGCCCAGGTTGTTGTTTTAAGCTACCAAATTTCAGAATGCTTTGTTATGCAGTAGTAGATAACTGAAACAGCATAAGAGAAGAAATGTTCAAGGAACATTCAAGGATCAATGAACTCTTAAGCTTGGCTAGAAAGCCATCCTGGTGTGGGGAGATTTAATGTATAGAAGGCAGGAAGAATGAATATATTGGTGTGCACATAAGCTACAGAAAGAGTAGGCTGATTCTTAATGCTTCCAGAAATCCTTTAGGTGACAAATGCAAAGTTTTTAAACAAAGAGAAACTTACCACGAGGCATCCCTGGAAACATGGATCCCAATAAAACCCTGAGTATGTATGTCCTTGGGGATGATGTCCCCACTACAGCCTTCCTGAAAGCCCCCCCGCCAAGCAACACCTCCCTTGTCAACACAGCTCTAAGGCTGAGGGAAAGCAATCTCAGACTTGCAACACATGAGTCACAGGTACCAATTTCTGCTCTTCTGTGACAACGTGGGTGGAAAAATATCTGTCATCTCAATAAAACCTCCAGGTGACAAGCAATTACCAGACACACATTAAGGCACAAATGTGAGTCTCAACGGAAGGAAAAAAAAATGGCTTTTGGATTTTCTTTGCTAAAGAACATACGATTTGGGAATTGGCGGTGAAGGAGATGGAAGATTTCTTTTAGGAGTTCCCTACTGAATACAGTTTCCTCAAAAAAGAGGCTCTTGCTCTGAGAACTTGAATTCTGTCACGGGCATTGTCATCCTAACGCACCATTAGGATAGACAAATGTTCTTGTAGGCTTGTGCAGTACTGAGTATGTGTGTGTATTTGCATGTGCCTAAACCATCTGTATGCAAATCAGGGGGCAATCTTATCTTTAACATATATCATCATTTCTCCCCCACCATGTTCTGTTTTGCTAGTCTAAATTTCCACCTACACAACTTGCTTAAAAGGAAGAATATTTGTTCAGGGTGCCCTTCACCCCCCATATTGATCCGTTCAGCTTTACTACTTATATACAAAACCTTAAGCCTTAAAATGGAGCCTTTTTATTAACCGAGTTTTCAGTCTCAAGATAGAAGCAACTGCATTTTATACAAGCCTTAATTTCTAAGCTACTGAGACAACAGAAAACAGCTTGGCTCTAGCAAGTTATCAGGACAGTGGAAGAGAATTTAAGCCTACAGAAAGGATCCAGTCCAGAATTTTATGGAGATTTTGAGAAGAAATAGCAATGAGTGTTCACTTGTAATGATACAAAGTATTGCTTGGTATGCTATGGAAACATTCATATTTAGGAAAATTATAAAGTCATGGAGAAGAACAAGACAACGCACATTTATTATATCTCAGGAGAGAGAGAGGGGAATGAGGTGAGTCCACCTATTTTTTAACTTTGAGAGGATTTCTTAAACTCTATTACAGCCGAGTCAGACTTTTGCCTAATGTATTACCTTACCTCTTTAGAGTAGTACTTCTATTGCATTGCTTTTGGGTAAAAGAATATAGATCTCAGGTGAATGGAAAAGCTAGGATAGACAGTGAAATCTAAGAAGAAATGAGCAACAAAAGCCATTTCTGCTTGTTAGGGAGAAAGACGTTGCTGTGTGGGCGAGTGGCTAAAGCAAACATCCCAACTGTTCTCTTGGATTTCCCGTGCTCTGGCAGGAGCCACCGCAAACCAAACCCACGTCACGCACCGTATCTTGGGGTGGGAGGGAAACGCCTGTGGCGAGACTGGGTATCGTTCTGTAATCCAGTGTTTCTTTATTTTTTATTTTTTTCCATTATCACCCCTCCTCAACCACCACTGCCCAACAGTTTTTGTTACTTCTTCCAAATAACCATCCCAAGAAATTTTAATACCAATGATCAATCCAATATCTGCTTATGTACTATACATGTTTGTGCTATATGCAAATTTCATTCATTCCATTCACTGCAGAGTTAAGAATGACTAGATACAATTTTTTCATTTTTTTAAATAATTTTTAACTTAAAACATAATTGCAAATTGAAAAGCAATAACATTAAACTTTATGATTTCTATAACCATATTTTCTGAATAATTTTAGTGTAAATTTATTTATGTAAACTGTAATGTACCAAACTGCATATTCTAGTTAGTAATGGAAATAAATACATAAAAATAGCAGTGTAATAAAAATCTTAGAAAGGATTAAAAACTGTTATTCTCCTAAAGTGAAATCCTTGAAGAAAAAATAAATTCTTAAGATATTTTAGTGAAATTAACTTTCAACATTTGCTTATATGAGAAAATAACTTTTAACTTAACAATTATTCAATTATTTCTAATACTGTTTCTTTTCTCAACTTGACAGAATTAAGGGTGAGTTGAATAGGTATTTTAGACTTAAATAATAAAATACAAACAAATTTTATTTAATTCTCAGCTACCCCTGGATCAAATCACTGAACCATTCCACCACTGAATAATTAAACCTCAGCATCTCTCTTTGCATCCAAACCCTCCATCTTGCAACTTTACCACTCACTTATTCTTTTAACCATTTTGTGACCTTGGGCCACAAATTTCCTCTCCAGTCTGAACCCCTTATAAACGCCTTGACTTAACCTCTGCCCAGAATCCTTACCACTCTTGGTTTTTCCTTGTCTCTCCATCATGCTCAGTTCCCCAAATCCAAACTTGATATCAGTGCTAGAACATAATGGCTGAGCCCTGAAAAATTTCTATAATTCTACTATGTAATTCTAATATAAATTTGGGGTTTCCATACTGGTTTGGGTTCTCAATCTGCTTGCTATTCAATCTCTTTCCTTGTGAGTGATTCTTTTTTAATAAATATTTTTACTGGGAAATCTTCACACACATGCATTCCATATATAGTATACAATCAGTGGCTCCTTTCTTTATAGGACTCTTTGGGTGATTGTTAAGAGAAACTTGCATCCTCACTGGGATTATAAAATATTAAAGTTTTGCTTTTCAGATAAATAATTTCAATCTTCTAGGCTTCTGTTTTAGTTTCCAGGCTGCTTAAACAAAGGCTATGAAATAGATTGGCTCAAACTATAGGAATTTATTAGTTTATAGTTTTGAGGTCAGGAAAATATCCAAATCAAGGCATAATTAAGGCGCTTCTTTTTCCCCAAAGGCTGTGGCACTCTGGGTCTGGCTGCTGGTGATCCTTGGCTCCTCTCTCACAAGGCGAGGTACATGGCAGCATGTCCTGATCTCTTCCAGGTTCCATATCAGCTTCTTGCTTCTGGTGGTTTTCCCTCTCTCTGTCTGAATTATATTCCATTTATAAAAGACTCCAGTGATAGGATTAAGGCCAATCCTGAATGAGGCAGGTAACACCTTAACTAAATAGCCTCATCCAAATGTCCTACTTACAGTGGGTTCCCACCCACAGGAATGGATTAGATTTGAAACCATGTCTCTCTGGGGTACATACAACTTCAAGCCCTACAGCTTCCAGGAAAGTTGCTGTTACCTTGGTAAATTACCCTACATGTAAAAAGAGTTTTGATAGACTATAAATAGATATGTCACCATTTTTCCAAAAGAGTATCATTGAGTAGAAGGAAGTAGCTAAAGGCAAAGTCAAGTCTCCCATGTTGTACCTGAACTCTGTGCACATCAAAGAACAGATTCACACAGGTCACTAACAGCATGTGACAAAGTCTGACAAATAATCCAACCACTTCAAGTTATTATTTTCTTTTAATATGGTAGGGAAAGCTATTTAGTCATCAGTAACTGTATAGCTGTGAAACTCTTTGCAGTGTTTGGAGATTTTGTGTGAAATAATCAGATGGTACAAAGAAACTATTTCATCACTGGATTAAAAGGTTTTTATTCTACTTTATAACCTTCCTTCCATCCTCCAGATAAGCCCCTTAGTCCATGGCTTGTATATATTTTTTTCATATATATAGATAGATAGCTATATTTGTGTGTGTGTATGAACATGTGCGTATGTATGCATGTATCCACACACACACATCGTACACATGTATGCACTGTCTTCAAGTAGATTACCAGGCAAGAAAAAGAAAATTTATTAAAGCAAAACAGGCCAAGAATAAAAGATAATTGAACATAATTTTCCTATGACTACTAAATTAAGAAAGCACTGCAGAATCCTATTTTTTAATGGTCTAAGTACTTTATGGCCTCTTCTGTGAAATCACAGGGCTGGCATCTCTATTGCAAAGAGCTTGCAGGTTCAGAGCCTGGCTTTGTTCAGGCTGCAGGTCGCGGAGAATGTTTGGCTGTAACTAAGCACAGGACACTAAGATGTAAAATCAAAGTAGTGACTTAAATCTTAGGAGGTTCAGAACCCCGCAGTCACCTGGATGGTGGAGTTGTGTGACTGACCCCTTCTCTTTTCCTGGAGAGATGTCACAAGTTTGTTTATTGAACATGGACTCAGGGAGGAATAACCTCCTGTCTCTATTGGGAAGAATAAGAGGAAATGCAATTCTCATCATGTTTAAATGTTATGAGGACTTTTTGGAGTGAAAAAGCTCATCTATTTTTGCTGTTAAGAGTGGATTTAAATTTTTATGCTTTCATTTTTTTCATCTTCCTTACTGTTGCTGCTATTGTTTCTTCTTATGTGTTTTTTATTTTCTTAAGTCTTTCCTAGGGTTTCAATATTCTCATCACTCCCCCGAACTCCCTAAGAAAAAGTGAGACTCTGCCAGAGAAGCTCAAGTTGTAGGGTCTGGTGATCCATATATTGCTTTCTGATTGGGATGCAAGATCTGATCAGACAATCCAAGTTAATGATGAGTCACTAATCAATAGGCTAGTCATATTTTATAATGCACTCCCACTTCTTATGTCAAAAGGCTTTTATGGCCCTGTTTCCTCTAGGTTTTAACTTAGAGAGACATATACTCTCTGAGGTTTGCATGAGTGAGCCAGCCCCGCACAGCATCCCATCATTGTGCCAGAATGCCCTGGTCCATTCTGCTGTTAAAAACAGAAGCACTCTCTCAGTGTTTTCTTATACTAATGGGGCCATAGAGCTTTCATCTCTTAGGAGATAAGCAATGAGGCTGCGAACTGAGCTAGAGATTCTTTGTAGAATTTGTACAGGTGACTCCTGAGCTTTTGAAATGTATCTAGTGCAACATGTAGATAAGATAAAACAACGGATACGTTGGATTGTGGTAATTGTATGTACTCCAGAAAAGGTCATGTTCTTTTAATCCATTCCTGTAGGTCTAGACCTATTGTGGGTGGGACCTTTTGATTAGGTTATGTCAATTGAGATGTATCCCACTTTGTTCAAGGTGAGCTTTAATTCTCTTACTGGAGTCCTTTGTAAGAGGATAAAACACACACAGAAGCTAAGAGATGAAATTAAGAAAAGCTTACAGAAAAAACCCCAGAGACACTGAAAGGAAGCCACTGAAGCCAGAAGCTGGAAGCACCATAACTCAGGAGAGAAGGAACAGCAGGTATTAGCATGTACCCTGCTACCTGACAGAGGAGACCAGGTTTACCAGTACCCAGTCTTCAGAGAAAATATCGTCTTGTTGATGTCTTAATTTGGACATTTTTCATGGCCTAGGAACTATAAACTGAAAAGCTAATGAATCCCCATCGTAAAAGTTAATGCTTTAATGGTATATTGCATTTCATCAACATTAGCAAACTAAAAGGTAGATTAAATTATGTCTTTGGTTAAAATTAATTTCACCTTGCTCACTTTACCTTTTAAAAATGAAGTTATTAGAAAAAATTAAATTATACATGAGGCATAATTTGTATTTCTACTACATATCACTGCTTTAGAAGATTTGACTAATTTTTTCTTTGAATTAGTTGTTAAAATCTGTTTGGTCATTGTAAATGATCTCAGAGTTGGTTTCCGATGAATCAGCCTTTGACTGCCATTTACCTGGTTATTAAATATTTGACCACTGACATTAAACTAAATGTTTGAGCACATTTCTATTTTCCCCAGGACTATTTTTCTTTTATTCACAGTTCTTAGTTGTCAGTTGTTCCTGCTGGCATAGAGGGAAGCAAGTACAGATCATTTCTTTACAAACAGACACATATTCACTAGATGAAACCAAGTACCCATATATATGCATTAATACCTTCCAACTTATTAAAATCACTAATGAATTAAAAGTATCATTATTATTATTTTGAAGCTCACTTAAATTGTCAAAAATGGCTGTGTACTTTTAGCTTTTCCACTGACAGTCTTAAAATCTGCAGCTCCAGGATTTCCGGAATGATCACAATTTTTAATTTTTAACAGCCATGAGCTTTGGAATAAAATATCCACAAAAAAATCTCCTGAGCTCTTTCAGAGGAGAACAGAATAAAAACCAAAATCTTATTTCATGAGAATTGGTGTTGGGCAAACAGCTGTAGTTGCTGCAGATGAATTTGGACTATATTTTTCGCATCACTGGGTTGGAGAAGATAATTATTTTAACATTTTTAGTGCACATTGATTTTCTAATTTTATATAATTTATCCTACTTGTCATGGAATAAACGTTTCCTCCTGTGACTATGGCTTTCTCTATTGATATACATGATGGTATTGCTCTCCTCTTCCACCTATGTTTAAATGCTGAGGAGAACTAAAGAAGCAGAGAGCAAAGAACACACTTCCATACACATACATACACACACTCATATATACCCCTAACACATGCACTCACACAGTTACACACTCACACACATACATGCATTCATGCATTCACACGCACTCATACACTCACACATGTACACACTCACATACACACACACACAGTGGACACTTGGCTCCATTGCCCTGAATAGTATGAACCAGGCTTTTCCAAAACTTGTAATTGAGAACCTCAGCAACTTGAAATTACATTAAGTTTAAGATTCTATGGATAAAGATTTTCACAAGTGAGATACAAGCTGTCTGACTACAGAGTGTTAGTCATATGAGTAGGGCTTATTATTTGTTCAGTCGTGATTAGAAGTATTTCCTGGAATGTGTCTAATTTTACCACAGATCACCTCCTGTCACACAGATTATGTAAAACATCAAAGCTTTATCCAAGGTTTGGGGAAATGTGTCTGATAGTGGATGTCAAAGTGACTTCTATATTTTATAAAGACATCTCTTCTTTCTCAATTTCTGTCATAATGAATACTGAAACGGTTTAACTATGCACAACTTCCAAAGGATGTTCATATTATTTCTGTCCTTTAATTTTCTTGACTATCCTCTGAGACCATTGGTGTCCTTTCTGCTTTGCATGAGTAAACTGAAGTACAGATAGGTTAACAACTTATCCAAAAGTCTCAAAGACAAGGGTGAAATTGCACTAATTTTTATCCTCTTTGGAGTTTCCTCATTATCCGTACCTTTCTGAAAAACTAATGGAACATAAGAGATGCTACCTTGTTAATATCTCTGAAGCTTTAATCCTGGGGCATGGATCCTTTTAACAATTGGGGGAATCATTTCCAAATGATTCACACATGTAAAAGAAAGCACATGTGCAAAGGGTTTCTGGAAACTGGTAACCACGTAAATGGAACTGTGATGGGTAGGTTCTGGTGTCAACTTGATCAGGTGATGATACCCAGTTGTCTGGTCAGGCAAGCACTGGCCTGACCATTGCTGCAAGGATATTTCATGGCTGTTTGATAAACCAGAAGGCTGGTGATTAAATAATCAGTCAGTTGAATGCAGCTGTGGCTGATTACATCTGTGCTCAACTAAGAGAGTGCCTTCCACAAATGAGATAATCCAATCAGTTGGATTTACCCCAATCCATTGAAGACTTTTATGGGAGAAGAGAGAATTTTCATTTCTTCTTCAGCCAGCCAACCTCTCCTGTGGAGTTTGTCAAGACCCTTCATCAAATTCGCCAGGCTTATAGCTTGCCCTATAGATTTGGACTCTTAGATCCCCACGGTTGCATGAGGCACTTAAACAAATCTCATATTTACAGATATCTCCTATTGGTTCTGTTTCTCTAGAGAATCCTGACTAATACAGAAAACAAAGCAAATTTTGAGCCACCTACTGAAACATTTTGATTAGGTTGCTGTGGAGAGAATTGAGATATTTTGGAACTCAAATTATCATTATCTGGGGAAGAAGCTTCATTGATTCCAAGAAGATGGATTACCCAGAAAATGAACAGGCAAAAGCATATTCC